>NW_004624753.1:24857853-24901371 GCF_000247695.1 Heterocephalus glaber | reverse complement strand
TGTCTTTTCCTAGGATATTGGGTAAAATGTTTTGGAGTGCTGGTTTGGTATTCATGAAGTACCTAAGGTGCTCTTTGTCATGAAAGTATCCTATTTTTCCATCAATTTTGAAAGATAGTTTTGCAGGGTACATCAATCTGGATTGGAGGCTGTTTTCCTTTGGGGCTTCAAATACATCACTCCAACCTCTTCTTGCTTTGAGAGTTTGCATTGAGAAGTCTGCTGCGATTCTGATAGGTTCCTTTGTATGTTATTTGTTTCTTTTCTCTAACTTCTTGTATAACTTTGCTCTTCTTTTGGGTTTCTGGAATCTTAACAATCATATGCCTATGTGTAGATTTTTTTTTGATAAAGGCTAGTTGGAGTCTTATATGCCCCACTTATCTGGATGTCAAGCTCTTTTCCCCTGCTTGGGAAGTTTTCTGCCATTGCTTCTCTGAACAGTTTTTTTTTTTTTTGTCATCTGTACTCTCTCCTGTTTCTTCATTGACTCCGATCAGTTTTATATTATTCTTCTTTGCATTGTCTAGCAGCTGCTAGATTGATTTCTCATGGTCTCCTATAATTTTAAAGTGATTTTTCTTTTCCTGGTCACTAATGGCAATCTTATCTTCTGTATCTGAAATTCTGGCCTCACATTGGCTTATTCTGCTGCATGAACTTTCGGTGGAGTTTTTCATCTCCCGGAAATCTGTTTGAATCTGTTTTATTGATTCCATTTGTTTCCTATGTTGGGATTCCATCATATCCCTCAGCTCCTCTCTAGATTTATTAATCATGTCTTGCAGTATGGGCACAGTCTCTCCTGGTTATCTGAGAAATTATTTCTGATTTCGTTTTTTCCAAGTCCCCTTTCGTTGCCAGTTCAGAGAGTCCAGGTGATTGAGTATCAGAGTGCTCCCTCTCGTTTCCCTTTGGGGTTGCTGTAGGTGATCTGGAAGTCTGATTTTGAGGCTTCTTATGTGTCTTCTCATTTTGGCAGTGTGGGGGGTGCTGCCCCACATGGCTCACCCCCTCTGCACTGGAAGCAGTGGCACGTCAGCCCGTAAGCCTCCTCCTCTGTTTGGGGAGTGATGGCATGTCAGCCTAGAAGCCTCTTCCTCTGCGCTGGGAGTGGTGGCATGTCCACTTTAAAGATATTTTTGATGCTTTTTTTTTTTTTTTTCTGAAGAAAAGACATGCACCATTCCTCTGTACATAATATGACTTTTTCTCTGACACACTTTAGATTTTCTCTTTCTCTTTGGTTTTACCAATTTCACTCTAATAGGCATAGTTGTGGTTTTCTTTACACTGTTTTTATTTATATTCATATTTAACTGAGCCCTCTTGATCTGAGGTTTTGCTTTCACAGCTGTAGAAAACCCTTGGCTTTATACCTTCATAAATTTCTTGTTTTACTACTCATATTACTTTTGACACTGTGGGTAAACATAGCAGGGACACAATTCTTAGAGAATTTTTCATATTCTTTTCTCTCAGTTTCAATTTGAGTAATTTCTACTGCATTCTTTTTAAATTCAATATATGTACAGTTTTTATTTATTCATCTGCTATTTCTAAAATTCCCATCTAAATATCTGTATTTTCCTATTTGGAGTAAATTTATTTAAAAATTTTAACATTTCATGGCACTTTTCTAATAACTTCAACATCTGCACTCTGATACTGTTTCTGCTGACCAATTACAGTACTCTTTTCAAAAATAGGTACAATTCTATATTCTTTCCAAATATCATAATTATTATGCCAAATATTTAAACAAAGTTAAAAATAAGCATTTCTCTTCCACAATAGAGAAAAAAATGGATTTTAGCTAAATAAATTTTCATACTTGAGCTTACATTACTCCATTCCTTTCATTTAAAATTCATAGTGTACATGATCATTAAAGCCCCTAAAAACATTGCATAAAAGAGCAATCTATTTAACTTTCCCAAAGAAAAGAATATTCCAGGTTAATTTGATCATGGAAATTGAGGAAGAAAATACCCAAAAATTGTTTAGTGAAGGCTAAATTTGTTGACTGAAAGATGAATGAAAACTATTCAGCTATTTTTTCAATGCTTAGCACTTAGCAATTTTGAAAAGCACGTGTTCAATGCAGATTAATTACTTTATTAAAAACAAGTCTGAATAGGTAAGAACAGCATGATACATGAAATTAACAGAAAAATTATAAATTATGCACCTATTATTTTGATAAATTAGTCATTTTATAAGGTCTTATGAGGCCACACAGAACCTATTTTATTTTACTTTTACTACCATAAGATTATTTTCACTTAATTTTGTTAATTTGTAATGAACTTATACATAGAAAGATTTGTGTACACATCTCTATAATTTAAGAAAGTGCCCTGTACAAATTGCCAGAAATTAATTCACATGTAGCTTTAATGGAGAATCAGACATAACTGTGAAAATCTGATTACTTGGCTCTAAGAAATGTTCAATTAAACAGAAGTATAGCAGTAACTAAAAATATCTTGCAGGAAGAATGTCTTGCTCTAAATTACACTTCTGTCTTATATCAAAAGACACAAAGATGCTCATAATTTGTAGCTCTAAATAGATTTGGTCTCCAGTTCATTGCAAAAGTACCTCACAAAGTCAGACTAGAGACATCAAAATGAACTTTTAAAATCAAATGACTGCATAATTGTCAAAGATATTAGCATATTTTAAATATTAGTAAAATTATGGTGAAATATTCACAAATTAGGGTTGGGTAGAGAAAGAGGAAAAACAAAAACAGTATATTTTAATGTAATATATGATTGTATTTTAGTTATATTTACAGTTTTTAGTTTTCTTTATTTTTTCTCTGAAATCATATGGGTTTTTGGAAGCCAAAAGTCTGCAAGTTATTATTAATACATTGACTAGTGGTAAACCAAAGAACATAGGCAGAGTAACATTCATCAGGAACCAGCTCATTAAACAGAAAAGCCTTTGAGTTGCTAGGACCAGGAAAATTTTAACAAGTGAACATAGGAGAGTTAAATGGGCCCAAACAGGAAAATAAATACTTTCAGAAAATTACTCTTTGCAGAAATTGGGGTAAAATTCCTCCTACTATGCCTATGGGGCCCAGAGAATGCTGAGGGAATCAGAAATAATGCAGCTAACATTGAGAAGATAGATGGATTAAGAGGAAAAGTATGTAAACATCAAAGTTGACATTTGTCATTTCAAAAAAAATGTTGAAGGGAAATGAAACGTTCTGTGCAACCCATGTGATAGAAGCTCAGTGTGCAAAGAGTCCTGTAACAAGCTTTCATGATTGCACTGCCTTCTGGCTTTAATGAAGGGTCTCAACATCAAGAGTCTTGGATCTCATTGCATGATGCCGTGGGATGTGCAGAAGCAGAGTGCAGATACTGCAAGAGAAGTAACACAAAATATACTGTAACAGGTGATTTACTGGAGTTATCAACACTCTGCATGCATTAGCATCACCTAAGGAAATTCCAAAAGCAAAAATAACCAAGAAGGGTCTAATACAAAATCATCATAATCCTCCAGAGATTCTAATAGACCATAAGGTTTGTGGCATATTTAAATAGCTAAAATATTTTGCCTGCGTAAAGTAAGTCTGGATTAGGTATATAAGGTGATATTATAGTTATTCTTGAACTATAATAATAATTCTTATAGTTATTATAATATTATAGTTATTATGATAAATCCCATAGAAAGAGAGCACATGTAACTTAACAAAATGAATTTTATTTTTTATTCATCCAGGACACTACATTGCAGGAAGGGCAGGTTATAGAGTTTCAGGTTACACTGGGGGATTTGGGGGTGAGTGTAAAAGAGAAGGGTATATTCTGGATTCTATGCTTCTAGAAAGCAATAACGATTTGATGATTCATCTTAATCCCTTATCTAGATGGCAGAAGAAATTCACAATAGTACATGTGTCACTTGTAGTAAATGCACAACAGAGAGAAGAATTTATTGAGTTATTTTTGTCATGAAGTGCAGGACACATTACTGTGTTTTTACATGTGTCCAGATATTTTAGATGTGTTGTGAAAATTTATTGTGCTAAGTTTAGCAGCCAAAACCTGAGCTGTTAGGTTGCAGACCCTTTTACTCTCATGCATATATTAAAAAATGTGTTAGAAGGACCAGGGAGGGATGGGAGGTGTATGAGACAAAAACATAGAAAAAAAAAATTAACAAGTGTTATATAAACTCAAACATGGGCTATCCATCCCAGTCTAGGAGTACAAACAACCTGGAAAAGAGTTTTGAATCCTGAATTTTATAGAAAATATTAAATTTTCTTGAAGAGGACCGAACATATTTTAAAATAAAATTACACATTTTATTATCTTTTATTCTTACATATTTGTTGTATGTAATGATTGCATTTATTATGTGCAGTTGGTACATGTACACAACACTTGTTAATTCTTTTTTTCTATTTTTTTTGTCCCATACACCTCCCATCCCTCCCTGGTCGTTCTAACACATTTTTTTAATATATGCATGAGAGTAAAAGGGTCTGCAACCTAACAGCTCAGGCTTTGGCTGCTAAACTTAGCACAACAAATTTCCACAACACATCTAAAATATCTGGATACATGTAAAAACACAGTAATGTGTCCTGCACTTCATGACAAAAATAACTGAATAAATTCTTCTCTCTGTTGTGCATTTACTACAAGTGACACATGCACTATTGTTAATTTCTTCTGCCATCTAGATAAGGGATTAAGATGAATCATCAAACTGTTATTGCTTTCTAGAAGCACAGAATCCAGAATATACCCTTCTCTTTTACACTCACCCCCAAATCCTCCAGTGCAACCTGAAACTCTATAACCTGCCCTTCCTGCAATGTAGTGTCCTGGATGAATAAAAAATAAAATTCATTTTGTTAAGTTACATGTGCTCTCTTTCTCTGGGATTTATCATAATAATTATAATATTAT
Source organism: Heterocephalus glaber (assembly GCF_000247695.1). The sequence goes on along the minus strand of NW_004624753.1, from coordinate 24,896,422 downwards.
AATAACTATAAGAATTATTATTTTATATATAATAATTATTATATATAAATATATATATGGATTTAACCCTGAGTCTTTACAATGTGCTGCATATCCAGCCTTTTTTAATTTTAATTTTTGAGACATGGTACCACTATATCACTAAGTTGCCCAGGCCAGGCTCAAAATTGCAATCCCCCTGCCTTGTCCTCCTATAGCATTGCCATTATAGTAGGAGTTTGCCAACTCATCTGGCTAAAAAATATTATAACTTATAATTTCTGTACTATTCCAGTCATCTGGTTATATTTCGATTTTTTCAAAGGGAAAGGAAAGTACAAATGTGAAATCAAAAAAGGAGGAAGAAGAAATTCACCACTGCAAATCAACTGATCTAAGCAATATATTTAAGGGTAATGCCTAAAGCTTCATTCTGCATAGGATTTAGGGACAATTTTCTGCAAATTTAAGAAGTTTTAAATATCATAAGGGAACAATCAACTCCCAAGACAACACAAACAAATATATATAAAATAGTAGGAGAAAAGTAGATACCTGTCATGGGAAAGGGCCACTAATGTTTCAAAGTAAAGAAAGAAGATAATAAAATTGGTGGTTCTTCATGAGAAGTTTTAAAATATAAAAGTTGTGCAAGGTAAAAAAATAATTCTATGTGAAAAAAGCTCCAGGAAGTTTAAACATAACACCATGAAGTTGAATTCAGGAATACAGACGGTCTCAGAATCTCATCATTTCTGGAGAAAAAGTTAGACCTTCTCAAAAAATTAGGAACAGAGTGTATTTTCAGACTAAATCCAAGGAAATCAAGGTCATATTAGCATTTGGAGTGTAATTCCATTATCGATGGTTGCATGAATTTGGGAGAAGCAGATAGGAGGCAATTTCAACTGAGAGGTCAGGGCAGCAATGAGAGAATGAACGTGGGAGCTTCAGCATAAGTGAGGAGAAACAGGCATGGGAAGGATTAGCTGAATGGGAGAAATGTCAGTGCAGTGAAATCACAGAGGGTTTTAGGTTATTTGAAAGATAGTAAGAGATTACTCTTGATTATGGTTTGCATGTCAGGGAAGAAAGGCATCATTAGCCAAGACTGTAAAAGCAGAAGGCACAAGATGGAGAAGTGCAGCGAGAGAGATAATGAAGGGAATACATGAAATTCAATTTCTTTCAAAGGAGAGTTTAGCACAAATTACCCAGCACATGAGATTATAGAGAGGGAAATGATAAAACACAGAGAGAAAAGAGTATTAAGAATGATGGAGGTCACCAACATGGAAAGATACCACTGAAGAAGAGGAACAAACACAAATGACAAAGCCACTAGGGTCATGGAGATGAGGAAACAAACAGCATGGTTGCTTTCTGGACCTCCCTGGAGAGCAACTCAAGCTGGTCCTTGAGAGAAGGGGAACAATCCTCCGCCATAGCTCCAGGAAGATCATTCTGCATACTTAAGAGAGTATTGCAATGGGGTGGAAAAGTGCTAATCAGATTGCAGTGGGTAGGAAGAGCAAATATAATGTGCAGAACACAAGACAAGAAATATGCTCTCATGGTGAAAGAAAATCAAACACAAAGAAGCTGGTTCTCTGGAAGAGAGAACTAGGATGAAAGAGTGAAGTAAATTTGTGACTGAGAAAGAACAGTCCTTTGATTTTTTAATTCAAGAAAGGCTTTGTTAATCTTACTCATCAGTGAAATTACTGATTAAATTCCAGATAAAATTGACATCATACTACATCTGATATTGTAGCACATTTTTCCTTAAAATTCAGGACTATCATTCTTATGATTAAAAATGATTTGTGTGTGCATATTAATTTATCTCCATTTATCTATTGATCTCTCTATCCTTCCAAATATTATAATTGTTATATTTTATTTTTACCTATACACTAATATGAATACTTATGTATATAGAATGTTTCCATGTTTATTATTAATAAAATTGATTATTATCTTTGTGCATGTATTTGAGTAAACAACTAAGAACTGTTACTTTCCCAAGAGTGCATGTTCCCTTCTCTGTCCTGCAGAATGCTAGAGACCTCATTTGACACTGTCTCATCTCCTACACCCAAAAGGCATGACAATGTGTGCATTGCTTTTCTAGGTCTTAATGAAAGTTGCCAAGTCACAAAAAATGTGGCATTTTCCCTTACATCCTGCAAGATATATTTCTACAGACCACTGGACCCTGCAAACCTCATTAAAGTGTGAAAGTATTGCATAATTGTGGGATTTCTGTATTGCACTTTGGCATGCATGTGCCTTTTAAATTGTTACTCGGGTACCTAAACTATCACCCGTGCCATCAGGTCCTGTCCCCACAAAGATAACATGTACCCTGATAGAACTCTCAAGCTTAAATTGAGCACAGAGGAGGAGATTCGTGCAAACTTGAGAGTGTCCAGTTTCCTTCAGTGTGCTGAGATTTGCACAAATTTAATTACACATTTTAGAAAAATTACAACTTTTAGAATTAAAAATTTTAGAAATCACAAATTTTGGAAAATGAGGGCAAACAAAGGAAAGGGCTCAGCTGAATGGACTTCACCTCACTGTGTGACTTTCTTGCTGGAGATGTTAAACAGAAAAAAGGCATGGACAGCCTCAGCATAAAAGTGTGGCACAGCTGCCCCTGCTGGGAGGAGGCTCTCTCCATATTCATTCTTCTTCCAGTCCATTCGTCTCACATATTTCTATTTCAAACATCAGGCCCAACCTTTCCTGATCAGTGTCCCTGAATATTGCAAAAGTGCCTTGTTAATTCTGCATATTTGACTTACATAATACAGAATTTGATCGGCATAAAAGCCAGCATTTATGTGATGTACAACCATCTTGGATCTGCTCTTGTAAAATGCAGGTGCTTTGAGCACTGAACTAAACAGTCTTTATGCTTCCTAAATTCAAAGAACAGACTACAGGAATGTGAGTAGGTCATTTTCATTTTGACTCTCCTTGGTGTGAAAAGAATCTGGCTAAGGTCTACATAAATCTTCCTGTCCTAAGGGATCAGGAAAGCAGTGGTTTGTGTAATCTGTCCTGACATGTTTTAAGACAACAATCATTCATGCTTATCTATTAAAAACAAAAGCTTGGGAAAATGGTTAAATAAGATACTGTGCCAGGAAAGTAGACAGAAAGCAGGGTTGGCTCAGGCACAGCAGACAAAGTCACCCTATCAGGATGATCCATAATTTCTGTGCCACTGAGCACTTGATTGGCAACAAATGAGGAGTGTCCGGGAGAAAATATAATATCCTTGGAACTCAGGAGCTTTCCTAAGTGCAATTTTTCCCATATAAAAAATATCAAAGAAAACAGTCATATGAAAAGATAAGATAAAATGAGTAGGAGCCAATAAATATAATAAACAATAGAAACAGATTCAGAGACATCTCTGATAAAGGAATTATAAAATATAGATGATAAATAATCCAAATCTGAATTTTTCTTTGATAAATGAAAATTACAAATATTGATTTAGCTGAATAAAAGTTAAACACTTTTCTAAATGTGAAAAATAGATAAAATTTAGAATACAATGTATAAGTTTAATATAATTTAGTTTATAATTTAGTTTAAAGATTAAAATACTGTACTGTACTATGACAATAAATGTTGTTTTAAATTCTAATTGTCATTCATTTTTATTTCACACTTCTGTGCTAGTGTCCTTTTTTTCCTTTTATCTTGATATTCTGCAGTAACTCTATAAGTTAGTGCCTGTTTAGGATTTACATCATTCTTTTTTTTTTAAAAAAAAAAAAAGCATTATCCATAATCACTTCCAATCTTGTCTATACACAATTTTTCAACTGTTTCTTAATGGAATTCATTACACTTTAATGCAGGACTTTCTCAACTTTTCTTTCATTGCTCACCCTTTATCTCTTGCTGTTACTTGATACTACCAGAGTACCCAGGTGTGTGGTACATTTGCATAAGCCCGAAACATTCAGAGATTGAGGCAGGAGGATCAGAAGTTTGAGACTAGACCAGATAACGTAGGGACTTAAATAAAAAGAATAATTTTTTTTTAAAAGATAGAGGATGTAGCTGAGTGTAATAACTGCTACCATTGTTTCTCACCTAATATGTGTCAGATTGTATGTAAGTACTTTATATTTTACTTTTACAAATCATATTGGAATGTAAAAATCCTAAATTAATTATCTTGCTGATGGTGGAAAGTTAGCTCTTGTGACATCTTGAGTAGTTTCTACATTTCTGCATAATTTTTTCCAAAGTTTAATATTTATTTCAACTGTTGGCTTTTGCTTAAGATGCTCTGCTTACTTTAAAATCAATGTGATTTTTCACAATTCATCATTCTAGTTTTATCAAACTTAAACTTTTTTTTTTTTTTTTTGGTACCAAGGATTGAACTTAGGACCTTATACTTGTCAGGCAGGCACTGTGCCACTGAGCTACATCCCTGGCTCTAAACCTAAACTTTTTAATATATTAATAAACATATTTTAAAACCTATTTCTTGGGTGTCAAATCTCATATGTGTTTCAACTGCTGGTTCTCTCAGGTGGAGCTGGTTTCCTTTCCAGTGTGTAACACAGACTGTGCTGTAGTGGTCAGGGGCCTTTCCTGTGAGTCTCTCTTTATTTCTGAGTTATCTACTTTGTCACCTTCTCACCTCAGGTTACCTACAGGACTCAGTTTATGCAGATGCATCAACACACAACGGCCCACATTTCCCACATCTGTCAGCCCTGATTTTTGCCCTAGCCATCTCCATCACCACTGGCCCTCTAACTTGGTGTCTCCCTTGGCCAAGAGCAGAAACTGGCTTAGACTCTTACGTGAAACAATCTGCCCTTGCTTGGAGTTTAGCTCTCAACTGGCAAGAATTTTGGCTCAGTATCTGAACTTGTTTAGTAGCAAAAACTTTGTCCAAGGAAAATACCCCATCTTGATATTTCCAGAGTTCCTTGGCTTTGCTCTGTGTTTTCTTTCATGGTAATGTTCCCTCAACCATTTCTAGCATATGAGAATTCCCTTTGTTGCTCTAGGGCTAAAGTATGTGTATAAAACTTCTCATTGTATTTCATCTGGACTTTCAGTGTGTATAAAACATTTAATTGTGCTTCATCCCGACTTCTGATGTGTTCGAATTGAAATTAGAAGTGTCTAGAGTACATGATGTTCAACATATCACTGTCATCATGACAAACATTATTTGCACCAGGAATTTTGAATTTCAATAATTGCCTCCAAAATCCTTTTTTTTTTCTACATTTGTGATTCAGCTTCCTTCAATGCTATAATTACAATGTTTTGAGAACTTTCTTATAAGAACACAAATTAAAATTCATGCTGTCTGTTAGGTAGCATTGAATTAGTACTAAAAGTCATTTAAATTTTATAAGAATGCCTGAGGAACATAAAACAATGGGATTAAAAAAACATTATTGTGATTGTGAAATCTGACAAATACCTCTTTATTTGTTAGTATCTCCATATTTTCACTAGAAGGAAAGTGTCACAAGAAACTACACAAAAGTATACAGTACCGCAATAGACTGGACTTTTAGGATAATCAATAATATTAAGTATAAATTACAAAATCTTAGACTCAAACCTATAGATCTTTTGATGTCTTCAGTTATTCCCATCTAACAATTCATTAAATTCACTTTAATCAACTTACCAATTGCCTGTGTGTGTGTGTGTGTGTGTGTGTGTGTGTGTGTGTTGGTGCTTGCTACTGGAGATTGAACCCAGGGCCTTTGCTGTGAGCTAAATCTCTAGCCCCTTTTTTTTAAGTTTTGACATACAGTCTCACTAAGTCACTGAATTCCCCAGCCTGGGCTTGGACTTGTGATCTTGCCTTGCTTCCCCTAGGATTGCTAGGATTGCAAATGTGTAACACCACAGCTGTTTTAAATATGTGATAAGAGTCTAATATCCCTAAAAAACCAGAGAATTTATCTAGTTTTCTTATATCTGAGCCTACTTATTAATTTGTAAAAGATAAAGATAAGATTTAGCTTTATTGTATGAAAACTTCTACTTATGATTGAATTAATAAAAGTGAAAAATTATACAGAAAAATATTTCCTTGTTTTGAGTCCTAATATTCCTACATAAATCAGAGGATACTCTTGTTAATTCAAAATGAAGTAGCTGAATAAATCCAATACTTCATCTACATAATGGAATATATTAAAAACTTTATATTTCCTACACGCCTGCATATATTAATAATATATCCACAATATATTCTGTGTTGTAAAACTAGCTTATTCTAGGATGAAATTTGCCAATTTTATGACAATGTATCTTTTAAAACAGTGTTACAATAGGAGAGTTCTTGAATATAAATTATATGACCAACAAATTTATAATTTTAATACATTTAATATGTGCAACATTTGCACACATTGTACTATTACATTAGTAAATAAGCAAACAATGAGAATCCTGTCAGTTATGAATTGTTAGTCCTATTTAAATTAAACTTTTAACTTCATATCTAATTCCCATTCTCTTTCTGCCATTTTGGTGGCATCCTACAGCTGCGCTTCAAGGTTCCTGAAGGGAGTGTTCATGGAGAGGTACCATCCTTTCTGTGTCTTCTTTCACCCAGATTCCTTGAAGAATTAAAGAAGGAGAGAGAAAAAAAAGTGTGTCTCATTGACTGACAACTGCAAGGCACCTGTCCTGTGTTGTTGTTGTTACTACGGTTTCTTACCTACGGTTCAGGGAAATTTTATTTGAAAATTGTTCAAATGATTTATCTCTTATGCCTACTTTTTGTGTCTATCTTCACTGTGTGGTTGGTTGGCATCCATCCCATTATCCAGCTCAAATTTGATTTTATTTTCTCCCTCCTAGTCCATCTTGCACATGAGTACTTTCCCCAGGAGATTAACCTCTTCGGTAGGACTCTCAGAAATCTCTTTAGGGTGACTTCCTGACTTACGGTTTGGAGAAACGTACCTCCACATTTAGGCCTACATTAGGGGAATGTCATGAGACTCACTAGCAAACTCTTAGGAAGACCACAATTTTTCTCCAGCTTTCTGTTCTCCGGTTCTGATTTGTGAACTGGAAGAGCAGCCCACTCAACCGCAATCTGGAGACCCAAAGGGGGTAGTGAGTGGCCAGATACTATGAGGGACGATCCTATCCTGATGCTCCTGGTGACCTTGTCTCACCCTCCCTGCTCTCTCCTTCCTCTTACATAAGTGGAAAGCATCATAGAGAGCTTTTCTGTAGAAAAGATAGGACTCAGCCTACCTGCAGAGGAATGCTTGGCTGCAAAACTTACTCTAAACTGTGGAGTACCTTCTTTTTTCCCTCAAATGTGTTAATTTGAAAGACTGAATTGGAATAATGGGTTCTACTCAACTTGCTTTAAGTAGTTTTTCTATGGATTCCTGAATAAAGCCCTGGAAGTTTGGATTATTATCCCTCCTCTCTGCTGCTGTGTAGAACTCCTATGATCATTAAAAAAATAAGAAACCCAGGGGAATTCATTAATAGATCATAATATTAAAATACATTGTCTGGCACAGAGTACTTGCTTAGTAAATAATATGTAATAATAATTAAATGATAATATTTCAGAAATAGTGAGATTGTATAATGAAACATAATAAGGTCAGAAATTGGGTTTCTGAAACTACTGATTCTTTAGAAATGACTCAAAAGTCAGTATAATTTAAGAGTAATTATAAATTTTGGAATTTGACCATGTTTTGGAGATGAAACATATTTCTTCCTCTGGAATCCCTTGGTGACTACTCTGGGTCTTTAGCATATATTAGAAATTGGCAGCTCATTAACAGCTCATTAAGAATGCTCTTAACTGTGCAAAAGAAATATATTATGCATGGTAGGCTTTTAATTGTGAAGTGTAGTGAACTCTGGACCAGATCTAGCATCACAGGAAAATAAAATCTTGCCTGGTAATTAATGGAAAGGCATAGACATGTATGACTAAAATGAGAAAAAATGAAATGTCTCAATGTATTTCAAAGATATCTCAGTGTTATATATTTTCCTTGTCTTCTACTTTTTCTCTCACTGACAGTTCATAGCAGTTTTCTGTCAATTTCCAAGTCTCTTCAAAATTCATGCATTCTTCGTTCATTTCACAATTATATAGTCATTTCATTTAAACTTGGGAGGTTATTTGGATTTACTTAAGTCATTTAAACCAAGTGACTTTTATAAATAAGGTAATAAAATAAGGTACATTGATATAATTTTTTAACAATTAAAAATAAGCCTAACTTTAAAAAAAATGCATTCATGGTTTGAACTTGATTTTTGTTCTTTTGTTGTGTGGGGTATTAAACCTAGGGCCTTATACTGAGCCACGTCCTCAGACTTTCTTATTTTGTATTTGAGAGAGTCTCTTTGTGTTGCTCAGGTTGCCCTGAAACTTACAGTCTTCTTAACTCAGCCTCTCTAATAGCTAGGATTACAAAAGTCATGAGCCACTGCACCCTGCTTATGCCTTCTTAATGTCTTGTCCAAGTAATCATTGGTAAATCCAGTGCTCCGAAGATTTTTTTCCCTGTTTTCTTCGAAGACATTTATAGCTTAAGGTCTTATCTTCACCTCTGTGATCTATTTTGAGTGAATTTGTGTCTATGTTGTTAGGTAAGGGTCTAAGTTTATTATTTTGCATGTGAGATACTTACTTTTCCTAGTAACACTTTTTGAAAGACTGCCCTTTATATTTCCAATATTCTTGATACTTCCATTGAAAGTTACAAAATTCATTCAATGTAATTCCTGAGTCTTCTAGTCTGTTCCATTGATTTATTGGCCTCCCTTTATGCTACTGTCACAATATTTTGATTACTGTAACTTTGTATTAAGTTTTGAAATAAAGAAATGTGAATTCTTGGCTTTGTTCTGTTTCAAGGTTGTTTTTTGCTGTTCAGGGACCCTTGGGATTTGATATGAAATTTTAAATGTGTGTGTCTATTCCTGCAAAAACCACTATTAGGAATTTGACAGTAACCAATTACAAGTTCTGACATCAGGAGCCATCCTTTGTTTCTCTCAAAACTGTATAATAATTATATAAATATAAAAAGCAAAAATATTAAAAAGTAAAAAAAATATTTTATTGAACACAATATAATAATTAATTATATATACATGCATTATTCTTGTTGACTGATTACAAGTAGAGGATATAATGATAAATTTTGCTGAACAAATATTGTCCTATATGCCAGAGAATTTAAAATATCTTCATGAGGAGGGATACATCTAGAAATACACACTGTAACTTTGTCAGTCACAAGTGTATCACGATGTGAAAAAAACTCTAGTTGGAGAGAACATGAAAAGTAAAATGCAACTGAGTCAGCAATCAGGCCACATGGCAGCAAAGACCTGACTCACTTCCTTCCATTAGTTCTCCCTATCAAGTAAACTGAAGTTTAAATTACCATCTTCAAAGTTTAATTTATTTTCTTAGTCAAGCAGTTAACCGCATTTATAGCAGCCTGGCTCTCCCAGGAAGGGAAAGTGCTGACAGCAGCACCAATCTGAGAGGACAGGGATAAAAAGAGACGTAAATCTCCATGTAAAACACTAACCAAAGATTATCCCAAAATGCATTTGCTTATGTTTTAATTTTTCACCGAAATTACTTTTTAGGGAGCTAAAATATACATTTACTTTTAATCATCACTTCTTTTATTTACATTATCCATATTCAAAACTCAACTGTTCTCAAAGAGTTAAGCTTAACGTTGCAACAAAAGGGATATTTTTGACCTCTAGGAAGAGTTCTTCTTCTCACTTTAACAAATGAGAAAATAGATGAAATTTTCTTATGCCTATTATACATTTACATCTATATGTAAAATATTTATATTTGTATTATATATTTGAAATGTAAGTAGTCAATTCAAACTTTGAAAAATTTTAAAGGTCTTATAATTCAGATCTTCATTCAATATAAAAATCTTCCTCAATAACATGCCTCCATATATATATGTATCAAAAATGCATATAATTGGAAAATGTATCACAAATACATATTAATAAAAACACAGACCTTGGATTTAGCTAAGGTTGTGTTTACTTGCTTCTAGTAAAAAAACACAATGCACAGTGATATAGGACTCCAGAGCCTTAACCTGGAGACCTTTTCTTCAGATGAGGATGTCTGGTTCTCACATAGGGGGATTGCTTAGTTCTGGAGCTCATAGAGTCATTTTGAGAAAGGAGTGAAAGATTGCCTAGTGGTAGGAATGGAGTCCAGAAACTCCACTGCTCCAAGGCCTCAGCCAATGCTAAGGATAGCATCAGAGATAGAGCAGCTCTGCCCTCTAGAGTTATGGTACAAACACATTGGGTTTAGGGTCCGTGTGAGGAGGTCTCAAGGTTTCCCCAGTGGCAATATTTCTCAGACAGCAATTTAGCTGTGAGCTTCTGGCTTCCTGCACATTTGGTGGCTGAGGGAATAATGCTTAAATCATAGATGATGGATCTGGGCCAGAGATTTAGCTCACTGGTTCTGCTGCCTGCCCTGCAAGTGCAAGGACCTGAGTTTGATCCCCAGGACAAAAAAAAAAAAGAAGAATAAATATCAATTATAATAAATGATGGATCTAACTGACCTAGGGAAGATTCTATTTGGCTCAACCCTTGATCCATTCAGATCCAATGTCTTCTAAAAATATATATTTTTTAAAAACTAGCCTCACAAGATTCTCTTTTTCCTGGGAAAATAAACCAAAAACTTTAAATACAAACACAAGCTCCGTCCTCAGATGCCATGCTAATGACTTGTCAAGCCAGCAGCTTCTGGTGGTACTGTGTTGGAATGGCCAGATTCCTAGTTTAATGTGCTACTAAAAGGTATAATAGATAATGTGAAATAGGAAGAAAAGGGGCCAAGGGGAAGGAGAAACGAGAGGGGTAGGGGAAAGGAAAGAAGGGAATGGAATTAATATGAGAAAATGAAAAGCTGAAACAAAGTCTTTGTAAATAGGGAGGGATGGAGGGTTTGAAGGGAGGGCAGGGGAAGGGGGAAAAAATAAGAACCAAGAGAGATTATGTAAAGGTGCAAATTTCCAATGATGAATGTCATTATATTGTATACCTAAAATGTACCAATAAAATTAAGAAAAATCAAAAAAAGAATAAGCGGGAGATTTACTTCAGTGGTGTCACTTCTGCCTGACAAGTGCAGAGTCCTGAGTTCAATCCCTGGTACTGGAAAGAAGACACTGCAGGTGAGTACTTTATAGGGATAGGAAGGTATTTATTTCTCACGGTTCCCAGTAGAGACTGGGTTCTATGAGATCAAGGTGCTGTAGTGCTCGCAGTTTCCACAGTGGCACCTCAAATGTTGTGTCTTCTAGAGTGGCAAACACAGATGGGCAAGGGGGCTGGTTGGTTTGTTCATCTCTCGTTAGGCCCTAGCCCTACACCTGAGGACAAGCTCACATCCCATAATCACCTTCAAAATGCTCCACCTCCTGATATTTTTCTAATAGGCATTACATTTCAATAGAGTGGACCTCCAAAATTTGCAGGAATTACTTTTCTAGACACCCACGAATTGTGAAAAGTCATGAATTTCAAATATGGTCAGAAAAATTTCTATAAATGCCTATTTTTATAGTTTAAACCTTAAATATGCTATGTCTCCTGCAGTTACATAATTTAATTTAATAAAATACTTTTATAAAGCCTTAGATGGTGCAGGGCATTTTAGGTGACATCCTAGGGATCTTAGGGCTTTAAGAAGTACAAAACTGAGAGCACTCAGATAGCCATGTGGTATACCACCGTGTTATGATGCAGGATGCTGGGTTACAGGGCAGCAGCCAATCAGCAGCAAAGAGAACTGAATAACGCTCTTGGATTGGCTACTTCCAAACCTCACTCCAAAAAAACAATTGTGGAAGATATTTCTGTTTTCCAGAAATTGCGGGGCTTTCCTCAAACAATTATTAGGCTGGAAGGAAAAATCTGCCACCAACTGAGGCTGAGAACTCAACTGCAAGGTCACAGGCGTATATTGTATATGAATTTTCAGGTAATATTCAGATCGTAGCACAGATGTCTCTCGCTGCCCTGTATCCAGTTCTTTGCTGTTAACTGGATCTCTCCTTCTTTTGAGACTAACAAGAGGACTGACTCCTTTCAGGAGGTGAAGTGGTGCATAAACACAGAGATAGTGGCCCTGCCTAGAAGCCCGAGTCCCCGCAAAGCAAAGCAAATTCATGCCAAATCATGTGGACTCCCGTTAGAATATCAAGTTTTAAGAACCACAGGTGACTGACAGATTTCTTAGGGAAAGGGGTGATAAATGTTGGTTTATATCGGTGGCTCACAGGATATTCAGCACCAGTAAGAACCGGATCACCTATGTTGACTAGTCCCAGACCACGAGCTCCTCATATCTATGTCCTTGCTACTCTGGCTACTCCATTCCTGCAGCCACTGTGCCCACACTAGAGGTGCTGAGAAAGGCTTGCTGGTAGAATAATTGTATTTTCTTGATTACTGGGTGCCTTTTTTGTTTTGGTGTTTGGTTAATATATGTTCTAAAAATTGTCATGGTTTTTAAATTCCATGCACCATGAGCTTCCTCCAGACCCTCTTGTCTATAACATTTGCATCATTACAACTTCAGGGCAATACACATTCCACCATGTCATTTATGTGTCTTCTTGTACACATTCATTCTTCTGTCTATATTTTTTTTTACACAAGTGAATGACAGGGTATATTACACCAAGATCTGGCTCTTTGGATCAGTATTCCTCTTCTTTGTATTTCAGGGCCACATACAGATAGACACAGTGCAGCATCTTGAGTTTGTCATCACTCAGCAAACCATTCATGAACAAAGGTTGATCTTGCTCCTCCTCAGTCAGCTGAGCACAAGACACACCCACCTTTAATGGCTGAGTTGAGTACAAATATCCAAGACAGGTCAGTGGTCCCAGGATCTAGGCTATGGCTTCTGACAGTTTGTGAATTGAGGACACTCTTTTTTCAATCATATTCACAACACTTTCTTCCTAAGGTGGGAAGCTTTGGGGCCACAGCTTTGGGGGTCTGACACTGTCCAGCATGCTGGGTTGGCTGTATAGTCCCTTAATGTGCCACATTCAGGTGATTTGCTCTTTGAGGACTCGGTGGCACTCTGGTATCTCTTTTGAAAACCCATGATTGATAGGTCTTCTTCTGGTTCAGGGCCCTTTCCTGCTCTGGGCCTCTCCAAGGGCTGCTCCATGTCAGGGAGGAAATGTCAGTGAGGAAAATTGAGCCAGTGATGAGTCTCTCCAAGACACTGTCACTTTCTCCAGCACAGACTGTGCTTCTTTCATGAGCAGTGTTTAAATCTAAAGTGTCCCTCAAAGGCTCACATGTTCAGAGGTGGGGCTTTATGAATGTGACTGAATCACACAGGCTTTATTTTCATTGGTGGATTCATCCATTCTGAGTTGATTGTGTGGTTAGGAGGTTGAGCTGGGTGCCTGGTCATGATTGGGGTCACCAGGGGTCAAAGAAAGGGTGTGTTTTTGGCTTTTCCTTCTTCTCTCCCCCTCTGCTTCTTCACTGTCATGACTTGAACAGCTTTCTGCCCCACTCCCTTCCACTTTGCCAGCTAGAAACAGTGGACCATGTCTGGACTGAACATCCTGAAACCATTAGCCAAATAAACCTCTTCTCTTTAGAATCACTGGCATCGGTTATTTTGTCTCTGTGAAGGAAAGTGACTATGAAGCACAATGTCTTCAGTCTTCTGCCTGTGTTCCAGGAACATAGTTTATGAGTGTTCAGGTAGCCAAGCTCTGAATCATCTTATGTTTTATTTTCTGTTTTCCATTTTTTTCCCTCTCTCAGTGATAATATCTATAAGCTTCCAAGGGCCATACAAGTGTTGGAAAGAAAATTTCTTGGAATCTTTGCTACAGTGCTAAATTCTATCTTATGAAAATAAGGCCACATTGGTAAACTCTTCTCTGCATAGCATTATTTATACTCATCTCCACATGATTTAGCCCCTCAGAGTCCAGACCCATGTGTATTCTTGATTCTGTTGACACATATTGACTAGTTTCTGCAGTCCTTTGGAATTGTAATCCCCTCTGCTCTCATAGCAGCCCATGAGGTCGCAAGGTTCCTGTTATGGCTTCTGTCCAAATGCCCCCAAAGACTCATGTGGTCGTAGGTGGGGCTTTTCAGAGGTGGCTGAATCTAGAGTGTGTGACTCTGGGATTAAGGGTGATTACTAAATCAGTCCACTGATTGGTTTGGCATAGTTCTGGGTGGGGAATGGGAAGTCCTTCTCTGAATTAGGGTGCTACCAGCCCTAAGCATTTAACCTGGATAGACTATATGGGGCAGAATGAGGACTGCTCTCCTCCCTTGCTGCTTGCTGTTTGCTTCTTGACTACTGGCTGGCTTCTGCCTGCCCTGATTTGCCATGAACTATTTCTCCTCTGCAATGACCCTCTGCCAAGGCACTCTGCCTTGGAGTCAGCTGACTATGCACAGACACCTCTACGAACTGTGAGACAAAATAAACCTTTCCTCCTTTAACTTTGTCTCAGCAAAGAGAAAAGTAAGAGACAGTTTCTATAGATTAGCATGGTGTTGCTAGAGAACACAGCTGGGTAAGGGGTAAAAGGTCATGGAAGATATGATGCCTCTCTGTAGTTTGTATTGTAGAGAGGCTAATTTGAGACTGAATAACACAACCAGTAGCTGGTGGGCTGGGGGCTGGAGTAGGGTCTCAGTAGTGCAACGAGATCTAACATTTTGACATTTTATTTACACTATCTATATTTTACACAATATATTATCTCTGCCTAACACACATCAACTCCTGCACACACACAGGCATGCACATACATGGGTGTGTGGGCATACACACACACACATACACACACCCACACACACACAGTGGGCTTGACAGTAACGGGAGCCCATAAGGATAATAAATATCCAGCCAATTTCTGTGCTCTAAATCTGGGGTCTTGTTTTGTCCAGTTAGTTTCCTGATGCTTCATTCTAACACAATTCCTGTATCAGATACAATCCTAGAGACCTAGTTCCATATGGTCTTAATTTTTATACAAGAGAATATTTGAGTAAACCTGAGAGATACTATATTATGACTTTTAAATGGCATTTTTAAACCCAGATTTATAAGCTCCTGATTCCTTATTCTAAAGTTAGAAAAGTTGAGTGATTGTGTAGAATGTGGGTATATATCAAAGTAGAAAATTTAAGAACATTTAGTACATAAACGATTCTCTTGGAATCATCAGAATTTTGGGACCTTGCCCTGTGAATGCCTTGAAAGAGTTACAACAAATCCTTTCTTTTTAAAAGATTAAAGACATTACATGAGCATAAGACACTGTTTTTAACAGTTCACAGCTTCTGCTGTTTTTATGCTATCTGAAGGCTGTATCATCTTTTAATGTCAATGCATTTGGTTGCCATAGAAATTATAATGATGTCACTATTTAAGTCTAGAAATAAGCAGTAGGAACAGATGGGTATTTGTGGATGAAGGGCTGAGTTTTCATGCAAATTTTATTGACAAAAAAAATTGGTTTAAAATTACAAACAAAAGATAAAACTACCTTGTGCAGCCTTAACAATTAGGATGTATCTCCACAATGTCCCACTTAGGTTGCTGTGTGGAAGAGAGAGCAGGGAAGCTATTGTCACAGAGCAAAGACCAGGGCATAACATGCTGAGCCTGAACTTGATCATGTACAGATATGCATATCCCAAATCCCACACCCTGATGGGGTTCAGGCTAAGGGACAATTCTAATCTCCAGGAAGTCAAGTTGGATAAGATGTCAATTTAAAAGAAGCAAATCCAGTCATGTATGTGAGGAGACATAGAAACATGTTCACCCTCTGGGGACAGAGTCACAGCTGACATCTAATGTGTGTATTTTTTTTTAAAGCAACAATTTTTCCAAATTGTCACAAAACCACCATACCATTTAAGTATGGAAAATTGACATATATATGTCTGTATGCTTTGTTGAAAATTCTCTCTCTGGCATACAGTTACAAAATACTCAGCATATATTTTTTAAAATAGTGTTGGCACCGGTACATGATAATGATACAAAAATAAACTAGGCTATCCAAGAGAAAGTAATATGAATACCATCTATAACTTTTATTTTTCACAAACTCTTTCCAAAATAGTTACTAAGACACCTAAATATCCAATTTTCTTTATCTCTCGCAGTGAAAAATTGTGAGGATTTAGCTAATCATGTATTTTGTATTCAGTTGTCAGTAGTTCTTGTATACAATGTAATTTGCTTATTCAAAAAATTACAAAATTTACAATAATTTCTTATTTGCAGATATTCATAGAGTAAGAATATTTCACATTTGCATCCTTCCAAGAAAATAAAAATTGGCCTTAATGCACAGAATACAGCTATTGATACATAAAATGCCTTCTCGGTAAAACTAAGTTGCTATGGTCAGATTACTTTAATCTGTTTCTTTTCTGATAATGATCTGATAAAAATAGAGTCTAATTTTCAGATGATAAAAATACATGAAGTGATTATGGGATACATGAAATGCTAGCACAATGTAGCTGTTGAACATCTGGGCATCTAATTTTTCAGATTATACAATTAGACTGAAAACATATACATTGTTATGCAGTGATGTTCAAACAGCTAGGATAGAATTTTAAAGATTATCACTGAGTTATTACTTTGAACCATTGTGAAAACAAAAAAGAAAAAGGTCTGGAGAAGTATCAAAGGCATCTTTCCTTATCTCTTTCAAAGACTGAAACAGTTTATTCTGGTTAAGTCTCCTTTCGACTTTGAGTATCTTCCAGAGACCGACTTCATTTCACCGACATAATATTTATTGCTTTAAAGTTCACTAACACTTTTGTTGATTGACTTATAGACTGATTTAGTGAGACAGTTTAGATGTTTGTATCACTCTTATTCTCAGTCAACATTTCATGAGATATTGATGATAAGTTCACTTCTCTTCATTTTAAAATCATAATTCTCTTCAGTACTTAAAATGTATCTCTTGAATTTCCTGGGCAAATTAATGGAAAGGGTAAATTCAACAACACTTTGGGCTCCCAGCTTCTCAATTTTTCTTCCTCTTTCCCCTTCTTTGATGAAGACTACTAAATACTGTGAGGATGAGTCTGAAAGTATTACAGCATAGTTTCTGCATTTCATACATTATGAATCCTGTCTCTTTTATAAGATTTAAAGTTCAGCTTTCCTTCAACCTCTTGCTTTCAATTTTTTTCATCTTTCTTCTCTTTCTCTCGACATTATTTTTTCTCCTGGACTTCCCATAAAATTTAATAATATATATATATATATATTTCTAAATATATGAATTGGAGAGCAGACACTATAGCTCAGTGGTAGAATGGTAGGATTCTCCAGGCCCTGGCTTCAATCCCTAGCAACACAAAAAAGGAAAGAAAACAAAGCAAAAGGAATAAAAACTTTAACAAATTATAAACACAAAACAAACACTATGACATGTATATTTTATGTAGATACACAATAATTTATGCTTTTGACAAATTACAGTTATACCACTAGAAAACTTATTCAATAATATATATATAGTAAATTGTATGTTATATAATATATAATTATAAATGATTGCTGCTGACATCTATCCCTAGAAAATCTTTCTTATTTCTGAGGCATTCATGAACAGGAAATTTTCTGCAAGAAAATATCTAATATCTTCATATACCTACAATGACTACTTAACATGACTAGCCAATATGACTAGAACATATGTTACGCTCTGTGTACACTGAGCAACATAATATTATTGCAGTAATGTAATCCTGTACTAGTCTATTTATGTATTATTCTGTGAGCCTCAGGAAAGTAAGTATCATGTACTCTATGTCTAATTTGAGGGATTTGCAAATAGGATGTGTCAATGAGTGAAACAATGAAATCAAGAAGTTAAATAAAATTGAATACTGTAAGCATTCAATTGTATGGCAGGGTTACCTAGAATTTCAAATGCTAAGAAATAAGGATAAATAATGTATGAAAATGTTAACTATAAATTAAATATAAACATTAAAAATTCATGGTGAACACAATCAAGATAATGATAAGCCCAAGCTAATAGATGAGTTTACATGTGAATGATTTCAAAACAAAAATCATTATTTTAAAGAATCAATGAAAATAGTATTAAAATCTCTCAGAGGCTAGAGGTATGGCCCAATGGTAAAGAACTTGCCTAGTATATGTAAAAGCCTGAGTTCAACATTCAACACTGAAAAACCAGAATTATGCTACACCAGAACTGATAAAAATATTAGCATTTATAAAGTGAAATATGATAGCTGAACAAAATAACAAAATTGAAGAAACAATAAGTTTAATATGTAAAACTGAAAATAGATAACCTACCATATAATATATAAAGAAAAATAATAGATATTAAGAGAAAAATTAAATATTACTAGAAATAGATAAGTGTAACAAAATTACTAAGAGAGCTAAAGTCATAAATTTAATATATATTTCTAAGCAAAAAGATAAAAATTAATCAATAATTTATTGAGTCTAAATTAAAGAAAAAATAATAAAATTCACATAAGAAAAGCATATAAAAATGTAAATTAAAATAATTTTTAAAATAATAAATCAGAGAGCAGAGAATATAGCTCAGTGGTAGAATGGTAGGATTCTCCAGGCTCTGAGTTCAATCCCAGGCAACACAAAAAAAGAAATAAAACAAAGCCAAGGGCTGGGGATATAGCTCAGTGGTTCTGCCACCTGTCTCACAAGCACAAGGTCCCAAGTTCAATCCCCGGTACCAAAAAAAGAAAAGAAAACAAAGCCAAAAGAACAAAAACTTTAATAAATTATAAGCACAACAAAACAAACACTATGACATATATATGTGTGTGTGTGCGTGTGTGTACATATATATATATATATATATATATATAAATGGAGATCCACAATAATTTATGCTTTTAACAAATGACAGATATACCACTAGGAAACTTATACAAGAAAAAGATCAAAACGTGTCAAATTCAAAAATGACAAATAAACAGACAAAACATAAATGCAAGATAAACGTAGTGAATTAATGAGATGACAACTTGCTCAACTCTGAAAATAAATTTTAATGTAAATTGATGAAAAACCCAGTGCTTTCAGTACATCCCCTCACTCTACACACACACACACACACACACACACACACACAAGCACACATGCGGAAGACAGGAATGTTTCAAAGCTGAATTTAAATGATATTTCTCAAAAGAAATAATTCTAAATCTCTATTTGATGTGCCCACCTAGATGTAGGAACACAGAATCTGCAAATTTGACACAACTGTCTGGCAGTGCATTGCTTGTGAATGTGTGAGAAGTCCGGGGTTACAGCACTTCTTCTCAGTGTTGTCTCCATATTAGAATCACCCAGAAAGCTGTTAAAACAACAAGCCAAGAAGTTAACAGTGTGTTGTACAATGTGTTGCATGGACCTCAAACCTAGGATTTTGATTATATCAGCAAGAAGTATTTCATATGCAACATTAGTTTTTAAAAACGTTGTACATTAGAAAAATCAAACTGCAATGAATCCAGTAAGCATTGTGTATGAACACAAAATATTTTAGTTTTTACTGATAAATAATATCTACATCATATGTTGAGACCATAATGGTTTGACAGTTATGGGGAAGTTTTCAAGTTGCCAATTTTTTAAGTTGTAGCAAATTTAGATTACATATCATAAAAATTATAATCAATATGTAATTTCTGATTTTGATGTCAGTGTTTCCTTGTTTTGTGGATATTTACTTCCGTATCTGAGCCT
Source organism: Heterocephalus glaber (assembly GCF_000247695.1). Next base: position 24,876,555 of record NW_004624753.1, on the reverse strand, counting down.
CTTTTTTACCTGATGCTGGATATTGAACCCAAAATCCTTGGTCCTGCTAAGCGAGAGCTCTACATTGCTTAGTTCTGATTCCATGTTTTCTAACTGCGGGAAGAGTGGAAGAAGAAACGAGGTTGGCATGGGTGGAAATGTCGCCAAAGAATACACTATTAATATTCTTTAATGTTACACTTCTTGTTAACAGATATGAAGCATTGTAAAACACTATTTCTTAGTATAAAAGTCTGAACTCACCAAGAATGTTAACCTTGCATGAATTAACCTAAATACTGTGTGTGTCTAATGATATAAACACCACAGATTCTCATAACTGTTATAAAATTAGCATTTTGAAAACAGCAAATCAGTGATAGTCTTGGGAAGACTCTGTGAGCTTCCTAAGGTCACTGTACACCTGACAGTTCCACCCTCGGGCTACCTCTAATCTGCTGTGAGTACCCCGGTCACTGGCCGCTCTCATGCAAGTTTCAAAAGTGATAAGACTCAGCACACTTGTAACAGAGGCTGAACAAAGCTTGACAAATTAGATGTATGCAACATTTTTTTCTGCATATGGAAGGAATTACTGGGCAAATGATTTTCTTGATTATTCATGAAAGACAATGGAGGTGGATTTGTGGGAGATGACAGCTGTGACACCCACTGAGTGCCTGTCTCTAGAAGGCCTCATGGTCGCCTCCATCTCTAACTATGTTGGAGACAAAATGATGTTCAACAATACTCAAACTTCAATAGGATAGAAACTGTGGAAGTTGACAAGGGGTTGGATGTAGATTGTGGCTGAAACACTATTTTACAACATTGATTTTGTCATAATTCACAGTAATTTCCAAATCCATAATGATGATGCACCTGATATTCTGGCTCCACCTCCCTTTTAAGTCCCTCCCTTCAGTGACTCCTTTATTATCCACACTTCTCAAACCTAGCAACCATGTTACTATAATCCCAACTTCAGCACTTAATTCCCCAAATGTCAGCTCTATCTACACAGCCCAGTATATTTGTTAGCTTGTCTACCACAATTCTCAGATGCCCCTGGAATGTGTTTTGCATTTATACAACTATATGTGTTTTTCAGGGACCCCAGTGCCTTTCTTGCTCTTTCAACACAGGTTAGATCCCATAACCCTTTGCTATGATTTCAATGTGGAGTCTTCCCCAAAATATATGCTGAAACTTAATCACCAAGTTGATAATCTTGAAAGGTAGGATCTGTTAGGGGATGACTAAGTCATAAGGGCCCCTTCCTCATGAATGGATTAGGACTCTTATTTTAAAAAGAGCTTCTCTTTATCTAATACTTACCACGTGAGGACTCAGTGAGAAAGCCCTCACTCAGTGCCAGTCACATAATCCTAGATCTTGGTCTACCTCCAAAGCTGTGGCATATACATTCCTGTTTGGTTTTAAATACTCAGTCTATGCAACAGTGTTCTGTTGTAGCCACACAAAATAGACTAAGACAATCACCACTTCTTCTTCCTTGTATATATTCTCAACCTTCCCTAACCCTCTCCCATCCTCACATTCTGGTGATGCCAGTCCAGTGTTTCTTTACCTAACCAAGTCCTGATTCTAGCTCCTCACCCACCCAAAACATGACTGGCTGAATATTTTAACTTAAATCCATGACCATTACTCTCAAGAGGGCCACTGAGTTCAGCAACTGTTTCACATATTGCTTCTCCATAAACCTGCAAAGCTTCTCTTCAACTGCCACACCTAGCTGATATACTCAACTTTTTCTTCACTGAAAGAGTTGAGGAAACCAGAAGAAAAATTTTGATTTTCCTACATATATAGACCTAAGTGTATGGGAAGATGTATACTCCCCTGTGTCTGAGATGAATAAACCTTGCAGATGTTTAATGCCAACTCTTCCACTTCTGTACTAAATCTTTTCCCAACTCATTTACATAATAAAACCAACATAGTCATTAACTCCTATCCACATGCTGTCATCAATTTTACCTTAATTTAGTCATAAAAATAAAAAAAGCTATATAACTCCAATCTTGAAAAACGAGTCTACTTTAATGATACCTCATTGCCTACCTTTTTCAGCATAATTCATCACAAAACTTCATGAAGGGGTTGGCTGTATTCTCCGTCACCATTCCTCTCCTCCACTCCCCAGGATAAACATATTTCAACCTGGTTTTTATTCTCACTACTTTACCACAACTAATTATCAGAGATACAAATGATATTCACTTTGCTCAGTCTTGTGGTCAGCTTTCAGAATTGGAAATATTGGGATTATTGACATTATTTGCATTATTTGATTAATTGATTATTCTTCATTGTCAAAATAAAATTTTTTTCCTCCAGAAAATAGTTTTAATTTTTTTTATTTCCTGAGGGCTTCCTGATGTACAAAACAAGTGGGGTCACTACTACCTCATTTTTTCATAGAACATTCTTTCAAATTCTTTTGGTGTCCTTTGTGTAATGCAGGAATGTCATACTAGATACTCCTCCTGAGGGCAAAATTGTGCCTGCCTCTGTAGTACCATATTTTCACTGAGTAACACACTGCTGCTGTATGATTGTTGCTTAATAAATATTTGAAATAAATAGATGAATGTGTGAATAATTTATATTTCCTTTTTGTGCTCTCTGGCAATACTAACAACCTATCAGTTCTATTCTGATTTTAATGGAGAATAAAGGGGTCCAGAAATATACTTTGTAGTTTTCTTTGTTCTCCTGTAAAACCATAAAATCAAATACAACAGGGATCCAAAATAACAACTAATGATTTTACTTATTGAGAAAGAAAAAGAAGAGTAAAATTTGGATAATATTTCAAAACAACAGGTGACCTTGTACAAGCTAGAGAATAAAAACTGTTTTGATAAACAATTTCAAATTCTATTCAGGATTTCCATTTATAAAATAAATATAAATTGATTATTTGGTGAATATTTACAAATTTGGTCATAATTCATAAGAGGAAAGTAATATCAAGCCACCTCATAATCTGTGTTCCTAGAGTGATTTGCTATTTCTTGAACACAAAGTAGAAGTAGGGCCTCAACTTATAAAAGTTCACATATGTAGAACTCACTTTTCCACAACCTATCTCTGATTTATGCCATCAACTCCTTAAGGTCTTTAGCTCACATTAAAATTGCATCACTTCCCTAATACCACCTGGCTGTTTTATGTACCACATAAAATTTATCACTGACTAATATCCAGGGTTCTTTTTGTCCCTTCCAGCCACCAGAATGAAATATTTTTGTCTTCTGAGATCACTGTGATATACTCAATAACTTTAAAACTCTGGTACAAACAGGGAATGAACAAACATGTTGAAATGAATGATTTTTCACTCTCTACATTTTTCCTCAGGAAACAACATAACTGAATTACCTGCTGGGGCCATTTAACGCAAGCCCACGTTGACTGGGGCAAGAGAAACTACTCAGTTCAACAAACTACAGTCAAGGTTCATCTGTTCCTGAAAGTTGAATCCTCAACTCAAGAGAGCTGTGTGTTTCTGAGGAGCTCACATTTTCACATGATTGTCACACTTTCTAGAAGCTCTTGCTTCTCCCTTTTGTTCACTTTTAAAAGACTAAATCTCACCATACTTTTAGTTGTTTTTACCTGAATCCAGCTAGTTTTGTCCTTGAACCTAGCAAATGTGTAATACTCATAACACTTTGTGTGACTGGTAGAATTTACTGCACTTCTAATGAAATGAAATACTCATAGAATCTTAGTAACATATTGAATATTTAACAGTTTTGTTCCTAAAATTACCTCCAAGCCATTTCACATCCACAGTTCACTGACATCTTGTTTCATTTTCTTCTGCTATTTCTTCCCTGCTCCTCTCAAATTGCATAAAAACACATTTCTGCATTACATATCAATAAAGAAAAGTTAGTTATATTTTTTAACTTTGGTCAACAAGAACTCTGTTGTTTGTCAGGTGGTTTACCAACGCATACTCCTAAACAAAGTTACTTCTTGCACAGGAAAAAATTTGGGATGGACTATATTCATGCTGGAATAATTGTTTAAAATTTATTTACCACATACTTATGCAATGCAAGCTCAATGCAGGCTGTTTGGCACATTTCAGTTGTGCTTGCCCTTAAAATATATGCACTCACTGATATCCTGAAACCACCGAGAGGCAGCTGCTGTGGACAGATGGCCATGTTGACTACAGTGCAATAAACTATACTAAATGCAATTAACACATTTTCTTACTTCTAACAGGAAGTAGTTGAGTGTCATCTATTTCAGCCCAAACTACCTTTTGGGTTAAAACATGCATTCATAAATACTCAGATGCCATGCGTTTTTTAAGTGAGCACTTCTCTCAGCATTCATAAAAATGTCTAAGCTTCTTGATTATAATTACTGCTAGTTACAAAAAAAGAGAAAAATTCACACTGATAATGTAAAATTTGTCAGGATACTTAGTGGATAGTTACTTTACTTCTATAAGTCAGTTGTTGAATTTTTCTTAACTACTCTTTAAGAAGAAACAACCAAGTTAGTGTACATCAGATGATTATAAGAAAAGAGAAATATCCTTATTTCTATCCATTAAAATTCTATAAATAAAGCAAAATTAATAAAAATCAAAATGGTAAGTACATGTAAATCTTAGAGTGATAAAACCATTGTATATATTTTAATGAGTTTTTCTTTAAATATTAGTTCAAAAGAATACAGTCTGTGAGTTTAAGTAATAACATACCTTATCATTTGATTATATATTGCATTTTATTTCAAATTTAAAATCAAAATAAACACAATAATAGGTATTTATTATTTGCTACATCATTAAAAAAATCTGAGTATACCAGCAGTTGTAGCTTATATAATTATTCTCATAGAGAAATCTGAAACAGATCAGTAGGAAATACATTTCCCAAGATCATAGGTAGAGAGTTAGACTCAAGTTTTAATCTACAAATCTGAGTTCAATCATGCACTCTTAACACTATGCTACACAGCCAGTGGGCCTCAGTTCCAGCAGTCTATAAAGTAGTGGAATGAAATACTAAAGGCAGATACTAAAGTGTTAGAAATGTATTTATTGACATTTGGGGGGTAAAAATGGATAGTATACATAAAACCAGAAGAAAATCCAAATGTTGTTTATAATATTACTTAACTGAAAACCAAAGAAAATCTATAAATGTGGAACCTAAATGCTCCAGGTTGAAAAATAATGTGTCATATCTATATAAAATTTATGTCTCATGTAGCATTTAAGAGGGAATACTACCACTTTAAAGCATTTTAGGGTCTAAGACTATAGTAAAAATATTGCAATAGTTGAGTACCCTTAACTGTTCTTTAAAAAATCTACGTAAGGAAAAAAATCACAAAAACACCTTTTGAATATTAATATAGTAAACAATTGCATGTTCTCCAAGGTGTATGATTTCTCACATTTCTGTTTAATAGTGTGTATTTTTATATATCAGTCATCATAAAGCCATCTGAACTGCCTAAAGAAATACATTACTGAAATGGTTTTTATACTTAAGATAAAAAACAAACCATTTAAAGAAAAATGCTTTGGAAGAGCTGTCATTAGCTTTTACTTTTCAATATGCTCTCTGTTAAGTGCATAATGCATAACTTTGGTTTAAATTTGGAAGCAAAAAGAACATTAAATTTAAATGTCTATTTATACCATCATATCATTGAAGGCCAAAATTTTGGAATTGTAATAAATGAAGTACAAATTTTACATACTTGAATGCAATACCATTTATAAAGATGCAGCTTTAATAAAAATGCCAAAAATGTCTGTATATACATTTTCATTTTCATTGTACTTGAATTTACAAAATGGCAATCAGAATGTTATATATATTTAGTATATAAAAATACATACATATGTTTCTTAGTGCAAAGTAGAATAGGTTTGATGAAATCTAGCATAGTATTTCCTAAATATTTGATGCACTGTGCCATTGCTACTTCTTTAGAATTTAAAAGGATCATAATGTAATCATTCTAGTTTCATATCTAAGGTATAGACCTCACCTATTGCATCATCAGCACTGTGATAACAACAGAATGGGGATCCAGAAAAAGTAATCTGCGTGACTCCAACCTCAAAGTGCTTATAGAATGTGGAAAAATCTGATGCATATGAAAAAGAAAAAAAATGAGAAGTAATTCCTAGAGAATATAAACTGTCAGTTAAGAATTACAATGCTGTACCTATTGCGAGGAAAATCCTTGGAAAATTACTTCTGTGAACCCTGTGCAGAGAGGAATTTGTGACCTTGTTCTTTTAGCTGTGACAAAAGGATTTTTGTCCTTCAGCCTCTTAAAAACATTCTGATTGGGGCCAGGGATTTAGCTCAGTGGTTCTGCTGCCTGTCTCTCAAGCACAAGGTCTCGAGTTCAATCCCCACTACCAAAAATGAAACAAAACAAAACAACAACAAAAAAATTCTGATCATTTTGAAGCCATCTCTTCTTCAGTTATGGTATTCAAAATAGTGCTGTAAATAATATATTATTACTTTCTGCAGTGTATTACTACAATTTATTTATTTAAAACAAGGTTAAATTCTGAATCTATGTTTCTTTTATGTTACCACATTTCAATTTTTCCCAATGACCCCCAGTCAGTTTCATAGAGAATAAACACAACGAGGCACACAGGAGCTGTTAAGAGTCTTCACCTGTGTTTCTCTCTGGTTTAGGATGCAGGACCATCTCTCTGATGAAAATCTAATCTCTCTCTCTCTCTCTCTCTCTCGGGCTTGACTGAGATATAATGTACATATGATACAAGCCAGATATTTAAAATAACATTTTCATCATCTGAAATTTCTTATGCCTTAAACATTGGGTATCATTCCCTATCCCCACCAACAACACTATCCTATCCTCATCTGCTATTTACTGTGGGGAAATCACCTATGTACTTTCCCTTTTTCATATTTGCCTATAGTAAACATTTTATATACTCTCTCCCTGACTTCAGTTATATGCAATTTGACAAATATTTCCCCCTCCAGCATCTTATAACCATTATTATAGTCTCCAGTTCTATGAGATCATCTTCGTTGATTCAGTGGATGGATGAGATCATGCAGTACTTATCTTTCGGTCTCTGGGTTATTTCACTTAACATAATATCTCCAGGTCCATCCATATTATCAAGCATGATGAGATTTCATGTTTGTATGTCTGAATAATATTCCACCATTTACACTGAATTTTCTTCATCCATGCAGCCTCTAAACAACATTTAGGCTGATTCCCTCTTGACTGCTGTGAAGAGTGTAACAATGGAAATGAGAGCACAGGTATCTCTTCTATATATGAACTTCATTCCTTTCAGCTATACACAGCAGAGGAATTACTGGATCACGTGGAAGTTTGTCATTAATGTTTTGAAGAAGCTCCACATTGTTTTCTAAATTGACTGTACTAATTTACTTTCCCATCAACAGTGTGTAAAGGATCTGTTATTCTCCATGTCCCAGCCTACTCTCTGTCACTTTGCTAGTGGCCATTCTGACATGTGTGAGGTGACATCTTACTACGGTTTTGATTTGCATTTTCCTGATGATTATTGATGTTGAGAATATTTCACATGCCTGTTAGCCAAGTGTATGTCTTCTTTTTTTAAAAAAAAGGTCTGTTCAAAACATTTTTAATGGGGTTAATTTATTTTTTTGCTTTGTAGTTGTTTGAGTTCTTTATAAATTCTGGATGTTCATACATTTTCAGATATATGGTTTGCAAATATTTTCTTCCATTCTGTAGGTTTTCAATATACAATCTGATGATTGTTTCCTTTGTTGTGCAGAAACCTTTTAGTTTGACATAATCCTATTTATTTTTGTTTTGTTTTTTGCCTAGGCTTTTGAGCTTTTAGTCCAAAAATCCATATACAGTCCAGTGTCATAAAGTATTTCCCCTATGCTTTTACTAGCAGCTTCAAGTGTTTAACACTTAGATTTCTTATAAAAATCTTAATTACTTAGATTTCTCTATTTATTCTCTTAGAAGTGGTAGCTGTCAATTTCTATCTTGCAAAACACTGAATATTTAACCCTCACTGTGCACTAACACTATCTTAACTATTACATATATTCATGTATAGGTATGAATATAAATCGTCTCTCTGTCTGAATGCATGTGTGCAGACACACACCCCTCCTTTCTAAAGTGAACCCATCTTTAGGGTGAAAATATAGCTTCTAAATCATGAAGAAAATCTTATCAGCTTCATTTTCATTTGTATGATTACATGTGTAATGAAACCAATAAATTATGAATGCTGATATATGTTTATTACTTTAAAAATAGCATTTCCATTTACAATATTTGTTGATTTTATTTAGATTGCTATTTAGTATTAAAACCTCTCCCTTGAATTTCTTATGCTTTGAAATATTTTATATTTATGACAACTTGCTATTATCTAGAGATTCTCCAAATTCCTTGGGTATGGTTTAGGAGAGATTTTCCTAAATTTTTTTAGACATAAGATTAAGTGACAAATTCTTTTTAATCATATTTTTCACAGATCAAATAGTAATAGATATTACACTAAAAATGGTATACAGTAATATCATCATCATCATCCTTTACTACTTGTGTAAAATGAGATAAAATTGTTTATTAAATAGTTCTACAATTTCTCTGAGAAATAAAATATTAATTCAAATTTACTCCTATCAAGAAAAATCTTTGGGGAATTGTTACTATTCATAGTTACAGGTTGTTATGCTACAGATTTTAATGCCATGGAGCTCTTTGTGTGGGAACATATGAGCGGCGTGGGCCAGGATGACCCCGGCACGACCTGTGGCTGAAAGCTGTGAAATGACCAGGAGGCTACTGAGCATTGTGCAATGCGGAAGCTCGCTTGCTGTGCATCCCTGGCCCACGGACCTTCGTCTCACCCGGAATCACAGGCTAACCTCCTGATCCGCCTAGATGGCATGGATCAGTCCGTGAAACAGCTGTTCTTAGAGGTCCGCTCACCCAGGGGGTGTCCACACCCCCACAATGGGCACCTGCTCCGTGCCCCACCTGGCAGCATGGCCCTGCTGTGTGTAGCTTCTTCTCTACCCTCGCTGCATCATAAATAAGCTTTCACTTTACAGGACTTCAAGCCTGACTTCCCCATTTTCTGCTGGAGACACTGACCCGGAGCCCAGGTTGCTCCCCTCCCTCATTCTTCACGGGAGTAAGGCAAGGTCCTAGAGGAGCAGGGAGGCCCTGCAAAGGGGACCCCATCCCCTAGAGACCACCCTTGGGAGACAACTGGTGGCTGGTCCAGGATTGCAGGAAAGGCCACCGAAGACCCCCAGACATGGTCAGCATTCCCAGCCTAATTGGGAGATCATGGGAGGATGCTGGAACTCCTCGAGGTGCTTGCATCCCACCACAGGGGACCCTGGGTTCCAGAGTCCACGGGTGGAGGCATCACGGACTTCCACCTCACTGTGCCACTTAGCTGCTGAGATGCCTGCTGTCCAGGGTATGGCCTGGTCACCAGGAAGTGTGGACCCATGGTTAGGCCCACGGATCCAGGGAAGGGAATCAGGAGTCCTGGTGCAGCTCTAGACAACCACGTGGAAACCTCAGGCAGTGACTTCTTTCTGACCCTTGCTGCGTTGCATCTTACAGATGGAGAATCAGGTGATTTCCACACCAGGCTGCCTGCCTCGGAGATGTTGCTTCTGCAACCACAATGGAAACAGAACTTGAGCAGCATTTCTCTGAGACTGCCTCGAACCTCTTCCTCTAGGACTGTGCTTGGGTCATGGCTTCCTGTGGATGCTTGTTCCTTCTGTCAGGCTGCCAGGAGGAAACTTTGGTTGTTTAGATTTTTTGCCCCCACTTAGTCTGGACAGAAACTTTACCCCCTTTCATTTTATCTGTCATCTATTTTTCAATACACTGGCGATCCCAGATATTTTTTATAAGAACATTAAAGCCTGTTTTGGCCATAGAGAGGACAATGTCAGAGGAATTTTTTTCTTGCTTCTCCTGTGTGATATTACAAACTTGTTCATTCTTTGGCAAAGCAGAAGAAGACCAACCATCCAAGGCCTAATTTGAGGACCTGCTTCACTTCACACTTCCCAATCCTCCCCTCCTAAGACCCTTGGGAGCCTCCATGATTTGGCCATGATGCCCCATTACAGCCCCAAAAGGAGAGAAGACCTTCTTGAAAAAATACATACATTTGAGAAATGGAGACATGAGCACTATTTAGGAAAATAAAAGGGATCCAGCTTGGTTCCAAGGTGTTCTTTTTGGGGTGCCTGATAGAAAGCTGACCCCTGGTTTAGGAGGAGGTGCCATGGTAATTGATCTCCCTTGGTCATGAGTTTCCTGGGCAAATATTAAAGGCCACAGGGTCAAGTAAGACTGTGATCTAACCTATCAGCTGACACTGACAGAAGCACTAAGAGGCTCTGCAGGTGGTCCCATAAGCAACCACTGGAGAGCCTTAACTGAACTTGATATTTGGCAAGAGGTTAATTTTGATTAATACTGGTCTCACTTTATCTTGGTCTTGAACATCCACTAGAAAAGTATAACCAAAGATATAAAGTAAAAATAATGAAAAGTAAACATGAAAGGGGGATCTAATCACTCACCCCTGCTGGCAGTTTGCAGCCACACCTTGTACACAGGCCTAGGAGCCAGCTAATGACCATTGTCCTTTCTATTCTAGTACTCATGCTTTGGTCTTGTATACTTTGTTCACTTGGTAGGGTTGTTTTTTTCACTTAGAGGCTGCCAAACTCCAAGTGAGCATTCAGAGCCAGCCACGTCCGCCCCTCTGCCTTGGCCTATATGATGGTCCTCCAAATGGACATCATCTGAGTCAAAAAGGGGAAGGTAGGGGCAGCTGAGGGCCCTACATAGAATTAGCTAAGGGCCTTTAAGAAGTAGAGGAGACCTGGCCTCTGGGTCACAGCTGACCCTCAAACTGACAGACTGCAGTTTCATACTTGCATCCTTGCAAGCTACTGCCCTCTCCTTTAAGTTTCCCTTCAAGTAGGTCACTTCCCCAAAAGGAGTTCCTAATCTAAATTAAGTCATGGTTGCCCCCAATCTCACCCTGGATCCTTCCTCTATTGAAATTTTTGTTTTTATAGTGTTTATTTGGCCTCTGTATACTTAACTGTGTTATACACTTTATTTCAGACTGCACTGATGCTATCCAATTCAGGTGGTTCCATAGATAGAACCTGCCATGGAACTATGAGCTCCTCCCACTGCAGCCACCTGGACCGTCCCCCCTCTACTGACATCACCTGCCTGTTGTCACCCCTCACCAGCAGGAAGCAGTCAGAGGAGTCATCACCCACTCCCCATCCTGCTGCAGTGGGATGATGGGGTCAGAAGGGGATGTAGGGACAGATTAGTGGGGCATAGGCAGGGATGACACAGGGCATTAGAAAAATGCCATTATCATTTTAATGGTTCAGCACTGATTCATGTTGTTGACCCATTCCTGCATCCCTTCATCCCTGGGATGAAATCTGCTTGGTCACAATGTCTGATCCTTTTGATGATTTGTTGCATGCTATTTGTCAATATCCTTTTGAGGATGTTTGTGTCTCTGTTCATTAAGAAGATTGGCCTGTAGTTTTCTTTTTAGTTGGGCCTTTATCTGGTTTTGGAATCAAAGTGATGCTGGCTTTCAGAAATGCATTTGGAAGCCCTCTTTCCCTTTCAGTTTCATTAAAACATTTGAGGAGTATTAGTATTATAATCTACTTGAGGTATCATTCAGCCATGAATTCATCAAGATGCAGGCTTTTCTTAGTTGGTATGTTTCTTATTGCTCCTTCAATTTTGTTACTTGTTCTTTGATTGTTCAGATTTTTATATCTATTGGTTCAGTTTTGGTAATTTTTATATGTCTAGCAATATTTCCATATCTTCAAAATTTTTCTGTTTGTTGGCGTACAATTTTTCGTAGTACTTACCAAATATCTTCTGGACTTCAATGGTGTCTGTTTCTTGGAGTGCAATTCCTCGATGAAGGCTGTGCTTAGGCTGTGGTTTATTGAAGTATTTCATGTCTGTCCCATACTCCTACAATCTCAATTAATTGATGAAGAGTAGGATGTAAAATATTTTTCCTGATATTGAGTTCTCCTTCAACTTCTGCCAGTGTCCTAAGAGAGCTGTTTCCCTTTGTCCTGGGTGAAACTACAGGTTTTCACTTCAGAGATTTTCCAATTACTTTGTCACTAGAAATTCTCTGCCCCAGCCTACTCTGTCTTTTCCTTTACATTCAGATTCAAATGGACCCTGTCTCAAGAACTCCCCTTTCCAGCCAGTGGAATCTAATGTAGTCCCTGGGCTGGATTTAAGGACTTTTCTCTCTCTCCTATCCCCAGGATGACAGTGAGTTCCTGTTCAGGAATTCCTGGTAACTCAGCTTTTTTTGGTCTTTGTGGAGATCACAAGGAAGAACTCACTCTGATCCACATATTCAGTCTTGGTCCTCCCCTTTGTCCCTTCCCTTTGTCCCCTGTCTGCCAGCAGACAGGGCATCATCCTGTCATTCAGGACATTGAGCCTCTCTCGGCCTAGATTGGGGCTTCCCTTGCCTGTAGTAAGTGCAGGAGAAGACACCATTGGGATGCAGCATCCCTCAGTGTCTGAGGGACACTGGGGAGAAATGCCCAGGCTGTCCCTCATTGCCTCAGGCCCTTAGGGTGCTCTCCAAATCTCTGCTGCCTGAAGGGAGCAGGGCAGGGGCCATGAAGACCAGCTGTGGCAGTGCCTTTTCCCCTTTTCAACAATTCAGATATTTGCTTTGACCGACATGGGTTATCTTTCACATTAATTTTCCATTTCATTAATGGAATGGTGGCTGTTATTGCCTCCCTGTTTCAGATGCAATGGAGTGCATTCAGTTGACATGGCCTAGACTGGCTCCCCCAGTTCACAGCACCTGCGTTTTTAGACTTTTCTGAGTATCTCTGAAGGAACATGTCCGCTAGCCTGCTTGTTGGATCTTCTCCTACACTGTCCTTTTTAAATTATCAGGATACTGGTTTGGAAAGTATTTGCACTATTATTTAAAAATAGATTCCGGCAAAAATCTAGCATCATATATAGTAACCAATTTTAAAATGCTAAAGGCAAAAATAACACAAACATTCTAAAAACAAATGAAACAATAAGAAAATATTGCAACATGATAAAGCACTGATTATAACAATAAATTAATACTGCCCAATTTTATTTGGAAAATGATAATCCCTCAAAAATGAACAGTCTATGAAGCAGCAATTCAAAAAAATAATTCAAATGTTCTCCATTAACTTTCAATTCACTAAAAATAAAAGCAATGTAACTATTTACATGTACTTTATATAAAAAAGTAATTTAAATTTTAATATTTAAATATATAAGTATTGGTAATAGCCAACATCCTCCGGGTATAAGGAAAGAACTTTTATTGAAAGTTGGAAAGAAATACTCCATCACTTTAAAAAGTATTATGGTCATACCTAGTCAAATTAATAACATATATACCTTCTGATTCAGCAATTCCACTTTAAGTATATATTCTGTTGAAATATTTCCCCATGATCTCCTATTATCATGAATGAGGATATTCATACCAAAATTACTTAAAAAGGTAAAATAAAATGATAATGAGAATATTTAAATAAATCATGATTCATCCATACAGATATATCTTATATACATGATATAAATACATTAAAACAATTTGTTAAATTAAAATTGTACTTTCAATTCTGTGAAAAACATTATTCACTTGTGCATACAACATCTTTTTGGTCCATGCATTAAAATATTATGGAAAGGGCTGAGGATTTAGCTCAGTGGTACCACCGCATGCCTTGCAAGTGCAAGGTCCCAAGTTTGATCCCAAGTATCAAAAAAGAAAAAAAAATATGGAAAGATACACTTAGCTAGATTTGTGCATTAAGTTTAACTGACACAACTATCCAAAATAAAAATTCTACCTAACACATGTCGATACAGAATTTAAATGACTAAATTAAACATTATTATAATTTCAAGCCTTCAATGTATTTTTTTTCAATACCTAAATAAGCACGGAAATTAGGAGAATGAATGTGACTGGTATGCTTTTGAAATTTTAGAGATCATTCCTTATATTTAGTATGCCAACAAAATGTACTTTATTTCTATTTGTTTTTTTGGTACCAATCATCGAACGCGGGTCCTGGTTCTTGCACAGCAGGCGGCGAAATCACTGAGCTAAATCCCTGGCCTGTACTTTATTTCTAATAATTTCTAAATATCAACTGGAAAAAGATTTGTTCCTATAGAACAACAACGCATAACTGATTTTCATTTTATTTTATGTAAATAAATAATAACTGATCCTTGAATTAAAATGTAAAATATAGATACAAAAGCTAGCATCATTAGGAAATAAAAAGTACAGTACTTCCTTAATTTTAAGATCTTGTTTTAAAAACATCACTTAGACGTATTTCCTGAAAATATAGTACCTTTATATACATCAATAACAAATTAACTGAGAAAGAATTCATGAAACCATCTCATTAATGCCATCCACAAAAAATTAAAATACCTAAACATATACACACACATGCACACACACACACACACACACACACACACACGCACACAAGCATTTGGATGCCAAATAACCAAAAGCAATCTTGAGAAAAGTAAGAAAGTAAGAAAGCTGGAGACATCATAATGTCTAATATAAAAATGTTCTACAGAACCATACTAAGAAAACTAGCATGACACTGGCAAAACAGAACTCATAGATAAATGGGACAGACAAGAGAACCCAGAAATGAATCTCACATATGCAATCACCTGGTTTGCCACAAGGATGCCAAAAACTTACAATCGATAAAAAACAGCCTTTTCATAAATGGTGCAAGGAAATATGTATATCAACATGCAGAGGATTGTCCTTTATTTCACTCTGTATGAAAATTAACTCAAAATGAATCAATGATTTGATGTACAACTTAAAACTCTGAAATTAGTATCAGAAAAAATAAAAGAATTATTTCAAGATGTTGGTTCAAGTAATGATTTTATGGAGAGGATGCCAAAAGGACAGAAAACTAAGGAAATAATTGACAAATTGTGTTAAAATAAAAAGATTTTTTGTACACCAAAGGAAACACTCAGCAGAGTGAAAAAATAACATACAGAGTGGAAGAAAATGCTCAGTTCATTGAGGTTAACATCCAGAACATATAAAGAATTCAAAATCTTAATTCAAAAATGGATCCAATTATTAAATGACCAAAAGATATGAATAAATTTCTTAAAAGAAAAAAATACAAATTGCCAATCAATGTGTAAAAAGTTCACTTGTCATTAGTCATCAGGGAAATGCAAGTCAAAGCTAAATAAAATAAAGGTCACTCACTTAGAATGACTATTGTAAAAAAAGAAAGAAAGAAGCACTGATGAGAATGTGGAGAAACTGCTAGAAATACACATTAGTATGGTCATCATGTAACATAGCATCACAGTTCCTTCAAAAGAGACTACGATGTAATTCAGCTATTCCACTTCTGGGTGGATTTCCAAAGAAATATAAGAGTCTGAATATAATAGGGAACCTGAATGCCCACGTTTACTCTGGGACTCTTCACAGTAATTCCAACGTGGAAATGTGCTACATTGCTTTCACCAGATAAACGGATTCAGAAAATGTTGTCTAGATACATAATTGAGTATTATTTAGACATAAAGGAAGATGAAATCCAGCCATTTGCAGCAAAATGGATCTAGAGGGCACCATGTTGAGTGAAATAAATCAGATATGGAAAGAAAAGCATAGCATGCTCTCTCTCATGTGTGGAGACTTTAGAAAGAAGTAAACTTGAAAGTAGAATCATAATTTCTAGGGACAAGATGGGTACTGGGGTGAAAAGGGAAAGAGGAGACAGGCAGAGTTAGGATAGAAGAAGGATGGATTGATATCTGTGCATATATGAAAATAAATTAATCCAATTAATATGAATAATTAATATGTGGGAGCCTGCCCAGAGAGGAGCTGCAGGGGCACATGGGCTCCAGCCAGAGGCCCAGCATTCCAAGACTGAGTGTGTGCAGATCTTGAGGTGCAGCTGTATGGCCCAGACCTGTGCAGTGCAGGAGGATCCCAGTCGGGAGTCCTTCCAACACCAGAGGCTCCAGCACACCCTCCCAGGCTAAAGGTCTGTCCAGAAAGGGGCTGGAAGGGCACATGGGCTTCAGCCAGAGGCTCGCCAGGGACGTGCCTGGAGAAGAGCTGTACAGGCCCACAAACAATACCCAGAGGCTCACCCCATTACCATTGAGAAGTGCAAGGAGACCCTAACCAAACCCTGTGCAGACAACAGAAACTAGGGTGCACAGCCCCCAACAAAAGGCCCTCCCCAACAATAGCTACATAGGGCCCCCAGTGAGAGACACACCTAGATACCATGCCAAGTGTGCTCAGGCCCCAGCTAGAAGCCAGACAACAGGTCAGCTCAGGGATCTAGAAGGCCACCACTCTGAACCCAGGGATTGGTGTAGTGGTGAGCAGCAGAGTAAAGGCTGCTCGGTGGCTTGCTGAGAATTCAAGACCACTGGGTGAGCAAAGAGCCACCTCAACAAAGACAAAGCAGGCTGCATCCGTTGAAATGAGAAGACATGTAAATAAGTCCGGAAAACCAGACTTCCAGATCACCTAAGGGAACCCCAAAGGGCAACGAGATGGAACAATCTGAAAATCAACAACCTGAACTCCCTGAACTGGCAATGAAAAGGGGCCTGGAAAAAAATAAATCAGAAATAATTTCTAGGATAACAGCAGACATTGTGTGCATAATATAAGACATGATTAATAAATCTAGAGTGACCACAGATTAAAAAAATACAGGAGCTGAGGAATGTGATGGAATCTCAACATAGGAAACAAGTGGAATCCATAAAACAGATGCAAACAGATTTCCAGGAGATTAAGAAATCCATTGAAAGTTTACACAGCAGAATGAGCCAATGGCGAGGATAGAATTTCAGATATAGAAGATAGGATTGCAATTAGTGACCAAGAAAATAAAAATTTCTTAAAAATAGTAAGGGACCACGAGAAATCAAACCAGCAGCTGCTACATGATGCAAAGAAGAGTAACATCAGAGCGATTGGAGTCAAGAAAGAAACAGGAGAGAGTGTAGATGACATTAAAAAAAAAAAAAAACCTGTTCATAGAAGTGAGGGCAGAAAACTTTCCAAATAGGGGAAAAGAACTTGACATACAGACAAGTGAGGCATATAGGACTCCAAATAGTCTTGATAAAAAGAAATCTACACATAACCATATAATAGTTAAGATTCCAGAAACTCAACAGAAGAACAAAATTTTACGAGCAGTTAGAGCAAAGAAACGAATCACATACAAAGGAAAGCCCAACAGAATCACAGCAGACTTCTCAACACAAACGCTCAAGGCAAGAAGAGCATGGAGCTACATACTTCAAGCCTTAAAGGAAAACAACCTCAAACCCAGATTGATGTGCCCTGAAAAACTATCTTTCAAAATAGATGGAGAAATAAGATACTTTCATGACAAAGAGCACTTTAGGAACTTCACAGATACCAAACCAGCACTCCAAAAACTTTTAGACAACATCTTAGGAAAATACAATGAGCATCACAACCCCAGGAAGCCCTGCAGAATGAATCCATCAGGCATGACAAGAAATTAAACGCAAAGAGGGAAAATCCAACAGAAAGAAACAGTCATGGCAATGATAAGTCAAGGCATATCAATTATAACCGTCAATTTTAATTGTCTCAATTCACAAATCAAAAGAAATAGACTAGCAGAATGGGTCAAGAAGCAAGATCCAACAATTCGCTACATACAAGAAACACACTTAATTCAAAAAGAAATTCATAGACTGAAAGTTAAAGGGTGGAAAACAGTACTCCATGTGACAAGAACCTGAAAAAAGGCAGGAGTAGCTGTCCTCTTTGCAGATCAAATGCATTTTGAACCAACACTGATTAAAAGAGACAAAGAAGGACACTACATCATGGTAAAGGGAACAATGCAAGAGGAAGAGATGACAATCATTAATATATATGGATCAAACACTAATGTGCCCAACTATATAAAACAAATACTAACAGACATGAAAAATCATATAAGCACTAATATAATAGTAGTGAGGGGCCTCAATACCACGCTCTGACAAAAAGATAGATCAACTAGAAAAAATAAAATAAAAAAACCACTGAATACTAGAACTCAATCAAACTGCTGAACAAACAAACTTAACAGATGTTTACAGAGTGTTCCACCCTACAAAACCAAAATATACATACTTTTCTTCTGCACATGGGTCATTCTCTAAAATAGACCACATACTCACTCATAGAACATTTAGGTAAGTGCAAAGGAATTGAAATTATCCCCTGTATATTGTCAGACCAGAGTGTGATAAAGTTGGAGATCAATAGCAAAAGAAACTGCAAGAATTTCATAAACACATGGAAAGTGCACAGCACATTTCTGAATAACCAATGTGTCACAGAGGAAATTAAAGAAGAAATCAGAAAGTCCCTACAATTAAATGACAATCCCAACACACCATATAGGAATCTATAGGAAATAATGAAAGCACTCTTACAAGGGAAATCCATAGCAGTGAATATGCATATTAGGAAAA
>NW_004624753.1:24749309-24784169 GCF_000247695.1 Heterocephalus glaber | reverse complement strand
TCTAAATAATTGACAATTTCTAAATCATGTTCATTAAAGACAGATTTATGCAAATTTAATAGGTGTTCCAGAAGTAAAGAATAGCTAAAATAATTAAGACAATATTTAAGCAGATATTCTCTAGCATTTCCCTCAAATGCAGAAAGACATGAGGCCTTAACTTGGAAAAATATTCAAAGAAAAGTCAATATGAATAAATACAAGTAAGTATTCCAAGGAACTTAAAATTATTAAGTAAATGAGAATATTCAAAACAACTACAAAAATTACAGAATAGTTCATGAATAATAGTAAGAGCTTAATAAAGACTACCCACATTTAAAATATATTTTAATAAAGACAATAAGATATCAGCTTAAATTCATACAGAAAATAAAATACATATCATTTAAGACCTAAGTAATGTATACATTTATTTTTGGTCTACAATATAAATGTCTATCTTCCTTGAAAGAGATGCTGAAAAATATATATCAGCAAAAATATAATTGATTTAAAGACAGAACAATGAACAAATAGTTACTACAGTTAAAAGAACTAATATATTTCAACTTATAAGAACTAATTTAGAGGAAGGTTAAGAAAAGCAAGTGTAAAATACTCCACAAAAATGGTAAATAAGATCCAGAGGTACATTGTGAAGAAAATTAACACTGCTACATTCTTTGACAAAGAGTAGATACATAAAAAGTCTTTGGGTTTAAAAAACTTAATTAAAATTGTTAAAGAAGAATAACAAAGTATATGCTGATGTACATCAAATTCAATTAAAGACAGCAATGATACATTATACAGAAAACATTTTAAATTAAATACAAATTAACACTTGAATATATATTATAATTTATAATTACTAACTTAATACTTTTTAATAAATTAGAAACAGCTATTAAAACAGAGACACTGAGATAGGATGAGCTCTGATTGACTTATATTACTCTTAGAAGATAGTCCTTAGATGCAGAATCTAGCAAAAAGAATATTTAATAGGAAGAAAAGGGGCAAAGGGGAAGGAAGTGAGAGGGCTAGAGGAAAGGATAGAAGGAAATGGGATTAATATGAGAAAATGGAAAAATAGGAACAAAATCTTTGTAAATAGGGATGGATGGAGGGGTTGAAGGGAGGGCTGGGCAAGGGTGAAAAATAAGAACCAAGAGAGAGTATGTAAAGGTGCAAATTTCCAATGATGAATGTCATTATATTGTATACCTAAAATGTACCAGTGATTAGAATGAATAATCGATAATGCAAAATAGGAAGAAAAGGTCCAAAGGGGTAGGGGTAGTGGGAGGGGCAGGGGAAAGGAAAGAAGGGAAAGGAAAAATGATGAGAAATGGAAAAAATGGAAATAAAGTCTTTGTAAATAGGGAAGGGTGGAGGGGGTGAAGGGAGGGCTAGGAATGGGGAAAAAAATAAGAACCAAGATGCATTATGTAAAGGTACAATTCCCAATGAGAAATGTAGCTATGTTGTATACCTAAAATGTATCAATAAAAGAATTTAACAAAAAAAAAGAATATTTTAAATAAAGGTAGTTCGTGTAACATTAATATTCTATATAATGTGTTTTTAATTTAATTTTAATCGAATTTATCCTTAACTGATTCATAAATACATAAAATTTGTAAATATGCTTTTTCAGTTGTCGTAAAAACATTTACTGTGAAATATATCCTCTTAAATTTTGAAGTCCATGATGCTGAGCTATTTATTCTAGGCACAGTGTTACATAGTGAATCTCTAGAGTTTATTCATCTCATGTAAATAACTAAAACTTTGTGTCCACTGAACATATCTCTATTTGTGCTTTCCTCCATTCTATTCTATGCCCCTGTGAATTGGCTCTTTTATACTGTAATATATGTGGGAACTTGCAGTACTGAACCCTCTTGAGAGTCTTACTTCCCTGGCTATAACGTTTTCCGTGGCTGTTCATGATGCTGCATGTGGCAGGATTTGTCTTCTTGCTGACGCTGAATTAGATTCTATTTATGAACAAACCACATTTTCTCAAACCATTCGTCGATATTGATGTTTAAGTTATTTCCATGTTCTTTTGTCATGAATAATACTGCAGTGAATAGGAGAGGTGAGATATCTCCTTCAGCTCCTGACTTGGCTTTTTGTGACTAAGTACCCAGAAGTGAGATTTATAGATCGCGATTTAATTTTCTGATGGACTCGCAGATTGGTGTCCACTGCAGCTGTACAATCCTACATTCCTACCAATAGTGTCCCTGTGTTCCACTTTCTCACATTGCTGCTCTTACCGTTGTTGTTTTGATAAGAGTTGTCCTCACGCATGTGATGGGGCATCTCGCTGTACTACTGATATGTATTTCCTTTGTGATTGGTGAGGTTTAGTATCTTCATATACCTCTTGGCCATTTGTGTTCTTTAGAAAAATATCTGCTCATTTCTGTCTTTTCAGTACTGGGAATTGAACACGGAGCTTGTAGACTAAGATTCATCCCAGACTTTGGTATTGTTAATTTTGTGACGAGCAATCACTAAGTAGCTAACCTACCCAGGCAGGGCTCCAGCTTCAGGTCTTCCTGCCTCAGCCTCCCAAAACACTGAAATTATAAATGTACAACACCATGATCCGCTTCCTCTGCCAATTTCAGAAGTAGATTATTTGACTTTTGGATTATACAAATTATTCTATATTTTAGACATTAACCTTTCCATGCATTGTTTACATATATTTTCTCCAAAAATGTATGTTACCTTTTTCATTCCACGGTTGCTTTGCTGTGAAAAAAAAATTTAATTTGACATATATTCATTTTTCTAGTTTTGCTCTTGCTGTTTTGCTTTCTGAATTAAATCTAAGAAATCTTTGCCTGACCAATATTATGAAACTTTCTTCCCATGTGTTCTTTCAGAAGTTTCAGAGTTTCAGGTTTCATATATAAGTCTGTAACTAATTTTCAGTTAATTTTTGTGTATGGTATAAAATAAATGTTTGATTTCTTTCTTTTTATGTGGATATGCAGTTTTCCCAACATTATTTGTGGAAAAGAATATTCTTTTAATTTTCCATTGTGTATTTTGGGAAACATTGCCAAAATTTAGTCAATAATATGTGTGTGTGTGTGTGTGTGTGTGTGTGTGTGTGTGTATTTTTTCTGGTTTCTCTGTTCTGCTTCATTGATTTATCTGTATCTATCTTTATATTAATTTAATACTGTTACTTGGTATAGCTTTGCAATATATATTAAACTCAAATAGTGGGATGTCCCCAGGTTTGTTGTTTGTCAATATTTCTTTGGCTACCCAAAGCAATCATTTATGGTTCTTTCCTGTTTCTATATAAACTTTAGGATGAAATTAAAAATATTTCAATAAAATGTGTACTGCACTGTTTTAGTAGGTCTCTTTGGATAATGTATGCTTTTTAACAGTATTACAATATTTAATTTAATTCATGAATATTTTTTATTTATCTGTACTTTCTTCAGTGTCCTTCATGTTTTGTGGTTGTCAGTATACAAACTTTTCCCCTTATTGCTTGAGTTTATCCCTTAGTATTTTGAAATTTTTGATGATACCATGAATGCAATTGTTTTCGTTATTTTAAAATAGTTCATTGTTAGTATATATAAATATAAATCATTTTGTGTGATTTTGTATCCATAGATATATGACATTGTTTATTTCTCTAATAGTTTTTAGTGGAATTTTTTGGGTTTTCTAAATATAAGATCATGTTATCTGCATGAGTCTACTACTTTGTTACTAGGATACCCCTCCTTCCTTTCCTTCCTCCCTCCTTCTCTTCCTTTTTTCCTATTTTAACTTTTCTCTCTTTATTTTTGTGCCCACTGGTTGGGATAACACTTCCACTATTTCGTTGAGTAGAAATTGTTAAGAAATAAAGAAAATGTCAAGGACAAAGAAAATGGCAATTATTGAAATAAGGAAAGCAATATTTTAAAAAGATTTTCAACTAGTATGGATCTAATGTTATAGTACAAAAATTAGCAGAAACTGATGTAAATAACAGCATAAATTGAGTCATTTAACATGATTCGGTTACTTTAAATAAATTCCTTTTATTATTTAAAAGAACAAAAATATATAAAGGAATAGAGTACTTCACAAGCACAATAAAAATCCTGGAAGCAATGGAGAAGAGAACAGGCAGAAAGGAGGGGGGCAGGGATACAGAATCTTTAAAACATCTTGTTTGTTTCAAAGTATCCTTTTTGCTTGATTCTGATGGATGAGGTAGTGATCAAATTTAGTTTTAGGAGAGAATATCTTTGTGTCAAAGGAAGTAAACCAATGTCACAGAGCTTCTATAGCTTATATATTAGAACATATATTGGTATAGTCATAATGTGATATATATATATATTGCTATATATTGCTATAGTCATAAATATATATATATATATATAATATATATAGCCATATATGCGTATTTTGTGATTTTGTTTTCATAACATTTTACAGTTTGGGACATTTAACCTTTAAATTTACTCTACCGATATGTGTAGCTTTGGTGTGTCTTGGTGTAACTTTGGTGTTACAAACATAACTTTCTAAATTCCTCATTACTTTCAGCTTACCTTGAATCAAGTATGAATACTAAATTATTAAAATAATATGTTATCACTTAAAACAATTTAAAATTTCCAATGTGAATTTAAATTCCTTGTGGTCTCTTCAAAATTAACAATTTACTTTGATTACATTATTTGTTTGGTTCACTTTGTCTTTTAGATAATGGTATTTAGAATAAAATCAGAAAGCTTAGATAGTTTTATTTTATGAGAAGAATTGAAGTAGTAATACACATTCTAAACTAAAATAAAATTTGAACAAATTTGAAATTGTAGCATACTTTCCTTTTTTGATTGACATTTTATGCATTTATTCCAGAAATCGGCTGGTGTCAGCTATTGTCGTTTGACACAGGCTCACAACATTAATGTCCACACAGAAAGAACATCAGTCATAATTTTGACTTTATCTTGTAATATAACTCACCATCATGTGTATGGCCCATTTGTTTTCTCAGTTATATTAATTGTTCTATTCATTGTGGTAGAAGGTCATTCTCATTAAGTGCTCTGATGACCAAAGACTTCCTAGAGATTCACTCCTAAGCCTGCTTAACTGAGAATGAGAATGTAATGTGCTGTGACTTCTCGGTAAATCAAGAGTTTGTACAGATTTTTATAAATAACCATCAGCCAAAAACACATGTATTTGCAGATGTTGCAGATGTCAACATGTCTTCTCATGATGAAGGTTTAGTAAAATTATGTAAAATTTTGGTGGGAAAATTCAAATTATTGATTTATAATAGGTTCCATATTTGAGTTCCACAAAGTATGAATTTATCTGTGTCCAGTTTAAATAAGTTTCGTAAAATAAAAAGTTCTAACATACAGTAAAAATATCATACTCTTACAGATACATAAAGCTGTGTAAGTCAAGGCCGGATAATCAGATTATGTAATTACATAATTACATTATGTAATGTAAATTATGATAATGTAAGTTGTCAGTGTCCTTTTCAAAATTAGTGTTTTAATGACATTTTGTCTTCCTGATGTCCCTGGCACTCACGGGTGGATTCCCAGAGCAGCTCCAGAAGCACCACGCTAACACATCCGGCCTCCTGACCAGAAGCTGCAATCACTGACCATGGTTATTTGTGTTTTCACAAGACTTCAAGATGATTCAATGCATGTTAAAATTTGAAAACTAACTGTGTGTTAGTTTCAACTGCTGTGTTGGGATCCATTTAAATTAAATGTTGGGTTCAACCAGGGTGCTCAGAGAGTCTTCAGATGAAGACAGGGTGCAGCGAGTTTAAGGCCTACAGAGCTACCTGGGAATGGATGAGACCCTGAAGCCTCAAGGTTTGACGCCAGCACACACAGTGCAGCTACAATGTGCGGCACTTCCTGCTGATTTCCCAAAAGAATCATTTCCCACCCAGTATTTATTTCTCTTACAAAATGTTTTCCAATTGAAATTGTGTCAACAAAACAAACAAATGAGCAACCTACAACTATTTACTCAGTCTTGGCAGATCTCAACTGTCTCAAAATCCAGATTAATTTTAACTTTGAGTGGCAAACTGAAAATGCAAAGATAGACCTACAGGTGGACGCACACACCTGGTCCAACACCTTCATGGATTTGGGTGGTTTTTCTCCTAACAGAAATATCTATTTTTCCTTTTCATCCATGTTTCTTCACCACTTTTACCTCTAAATGTAGGGCTGCCATATCAGTTTGCATGCAGCTCTCTTGTTCCTGATCTCTACCCAAAGTATATACAAAAACCCCTGCATGCATTCTAGTCACATGTAACGGATGCCTGGGAATATCCAACCTATGTTAATATAGCATATACTGATAAAGTTACAACTTTCCAAATGAGTTTGTAATATTTTCTTGTCACTTTTTAAGATTACCCTTTAAACTTGTACTTCTGAAGACTTTGCATGTTTATGTACTTGTTAGTTTTAAAATTTGTTATGCTTCATGATTTCATTTCTGTTTTCCTTAAATTCATTTTTTAAATTATTTCACAATATTCTTTATCATAATTTAGCCTGCAGGTTCTATTTTCAGACATGCAGATCCATAAGATTTTGACTCTTGCTTAGCCCTATTGGACTTTCCAATGGTCTCTAACTTATTAAGTTTTGTAACAATCCATTTATATCCTCCAAACAGATTTTATCTCCTTTTCTAAAGCCAAAATATGACGATGAATTAAGTGACTATGATAAATTGTAAATAGCCTCTTATGTGGCCAGAGAATGTGAAAGACTCATTGGTGGCTTTATTCTCTATGACGCCGAGTTCATTGTTTGTTTCAGAGATGCTCATATCAGATATTAAGAATTTCTGTCTAATGACTCTTGGGATTCTAAACAAGGTAAGGAAATAGACTGGCATGTTTACATTTTAATCTAAATGTTATCTTCCAGTAATAGGGTTTTCATTGGATATTAAATTGCGTTGAGAAGCATGCCTGCAGAGACCGCAGCATGCAGAGAATGAGCCAAATCATCCCATTATATTCAATCAGGGGCAGGAAGAAGGAGAAGGAGGAGAAATGAGCCTGCTGAACATGAAAAGAGTTTTGGTGAAATAAATAGAAATGAGAACATAGATTAATGACAAGCAAGTGCCAGTACTCCGCCATTTCCCTCAAATATGAACAAAGTCATAATGGTGGTATTATTTAAAGAGTAGGTAGTATTAAGTAGAAAAAGAATCAAACCTTCAGCTTTACACAAATGAGACGAATATGTTTTTAGGGCATGGGAGAAGGGGGGAAACGATCAATTATACATTTATGCACAAAATCACCCAGATGATTGGAATTATTCTGTATCACAAACATAAAAAAACTAAAACTACATAAATAAAAAGATACTCAAAGAACACCTAGTCTGTGTTATTTTCTTTATTTACTGAATTACTGCCTGTTACTTATTAATAAGGATATATAAGAATAAAATTTCCTTCACACAACAAAGATTATTTTCATGTCCCTAGATGTCATTTCACTTAATAGATTCTTCTACTGTGTTGCTTAAACTAGTCATGCTTAGCTTTGTTAATTTTAGTAGAAAAAGTAATATATGTTTTTGTGCAAGAGAAACGTAAAAGAATGGAAAGAGACTGTGTTGTGGAGAATTATACCTGAAGTTATAAGGACATAGTAGGATCATTTTAGTCAAAGATTATTTAATGCCTTTGATCAATTATTCATCATTTTTCAGTCAAGTTCCCTGATCTATGGCCATTCTAGCATAGCCTTGAAAATAATGCTTTCTTTGCTTGACCTGTAATTCCAAAGAATTGTAGAATATGAAGACCTTAAATGATAATGCACCTAACACATGAAATGTGTTCATCTGTATTCATTTGTCTACTGAATTAAGACATAGCACATTATGACTATTGCTTCTTAATTTTCACATTTACTTCTTAAGAAAATGATTGACTTTTGAATTTATACTGTTATTTATGTGAAAATTGTTCAAAAATGTATATCACTGACCATAGCTTCTAATGTTTTCTTCAGTAGAATTCTCTCACATTTCTTTGCTTAAAATTTATTTGCAACCAAACATGAACTAAAAAGATTTCCCTTTAAATATGTACTTATTTCCAATTTTCCTTTTGTTTTTTTTAGAATTTCTGCTCTATTTAAAACTGCAACTTTAAATTAGTAGGACTATAATTATCCCATTGTGTGTCTCTTCTCCACTAAAGTATTTGTTTTCCATTATTTTTCAAAGTCTCCTCCATATATAGAATTTTCTCCTTAGCTAAACTGGAAACTATAAAGCATAGGTTGTTTCTAAGTCTTACGTATAGGGATTTCTTACATGTCTTCACCTTTATGTAATTTGCAATCAACTACAGCATTGTTTAGGTAAACTCTTTAACATCCACTTTCATTATCTCCTATGTAAAGTTTTCACTCTTCCTATGCCTTCCATTATTAGTTGAGGATATAATAAGATCATTTCTTTCTTAAAGTGTTTGGTTATCCACACCTAAGTATTGCATTACTATTTAACTTTCAAAATATATCTATGTTTTCCTTCTTCCACATAAAAACCTTCATCAATCTGCCTGATCTCACTCAAAAGATAGAAATACAATTTTTGCTATATTTTGCCATGATGTACATGATTTTTACGTTTCTCTTAAACTCGTCTCTATTTAGTATCATGTTCACTTTGACGAATGGCTGTCCAAGAGATGTATAAGAGTGAGCCATAAGTAATACTTACATCTATAATTAACAATTTTATAATTGCTGTAGTTAAAAACAAGGAGCATTTGTTTGAACATTATATTTTATTTTAGCCAATTTATAAAAATGTTACCCAATATATAAAAATATATAATTTCTACCTACATTTTAAATGTTCAAATAAACAAATGAGATAGTAGCTATTTTGTGACACAGAACAGCTCCAGAATAGAGAATTCTCAGCAAAAAATTTCCTGGCTTGTACTTTTTCAGCATGCTTTTTCCTTTCTTTTTAAAGGAGAATTTTTAAAAAATTCTCCCAGCACTATTTAATGTAAATATTTCAAAGCAGAAGAAAACATAAGTTTACTGACAATGAATTAAAACTAACATTAGCTTAAATCCTATACCACAATTTCTAGTGTAGTAGTTATTAAAATGTCCCAAATAATAATTTATTCTTATTGCTTTCATCCAAGATATATGTACATAGTTAAAAAATCAATGTACCTGAAGACATATAATTGAATCCCTGAATTCTGTACTAAAGTATTTTATTTCTGAAGCACACTTACTGGAATGAAGCATTCTTGATTTTATATGGCTATTTCTCCTGGCCTCTACCTGAGTTTGTGGACATTGTTGACTGTATCATAAAAAATCTTGTTCAGAAAAGGCACATACTCCCAATAGTGTTCTGTATATGTGTTTTGGGGCTACTAGACTTTTGAGAATGTGTGTGCTGAAAATATCTTATTTTCAGAAATAAACCATTGAAAAAACTCATGTAAGCATTGTCTTAGTTACTTTTCTTGTTGCTGAGACAAAATACCCAACACCCAAAGTTGAAGGAGGAAAAGTTTACTTTGCCTCACAGTTTATAGAGGTTTCAGTCCATAGTTTGGTGGCTCCAAGGCAGGGTGGCAGAGGGGCATCACAGAGGAGAAACAGTTCATGGAAAGTAGGCAGGAGACAGCAAAACAGTGAGCAAGCATGCAGCAACAGAGGCACCAAAACCCACTCCTTTTATCCCTTTTGGGTGGTGCCATCCACACCCTGGTTGGGCCTTCCCAATATAGGCCTACCCAAAACTATGCCAAACCAACCAGGGGACTAATTTAGTAACCACATAACCTTAATGCCAGCATCTCACAATTTAATCCTAGCACCACACACCCAAGATCCAGCCACCTCCCAAAACTCCCACCTGTGAGCCCATGAAGCTTTGGGAGACATCCAGACACAAGCTAACAGGTATATGCCAGAACATGATCAGGGTCTGTCCTTCCTAGGCATCATTCTCAAAATGCTGCAGCTTCTAATTCTTATCTTCTCAGAGAGGAGAGCTAAAAGGAACAGAGGAAGAAGCTGGCTGTGGATAAATGGCCAGACAATCTTTCCTCAGGTAGAAAGGAGATAAACAGTGGCTCTTGATGTCACTATATTTCTTTCTCTCATTGGGAGAATGAATGAAACATGCATTTACTAACATTTGTGCTCCATCTGGGCAGTCTAAATGGGCCATAGATGCAGAATCATCCCATCTGAAAGTTCTAACCAAATAGTAAAACACTCATGTGACTTTAGGCAGGACCCGGCCTGGGGAGATTTGGTGTTTACAGTCAAAACCCAAAAATTCTCCATAGGAAATTTTAAAAACTTACCTTACAACATTATAACTTTACATTTTATGGAATTTGAGCTTTTGAATGTCATTTATTATACTATGGTGAGTGTGAGTGCTTTACATACTTATCTTTACAATTAACAGACTTTGAGAGTTGAATGCCAAAACCAATATTAGAAGTAATTTTCTCTCTGATGTTTAAAGCATTTAAGTATTGTTCTACAACTTCTAGCACTACAATTGAGATATCTGGTGTTATTTGTATTCCAGTAACCCTTTGTGTAAGTTTTCCCTAATTCCTAGAAAGCTTTTGAACTTTCTTTTCATCCCTAGTCCTCTGAAATTTCTTGATTACTCTTTGCAATATGATTTTAATTAATTCTTCCATGAATTCTGTGGACTCTTCATTCAGAAACTCATGAGCTGGGTTGAAGGTAGTTTTTCTTAAATCATCCACTTGTTTCATTTTCTAGAAGGATTTTCAACCTTGTTTTAATGTTCTTTAAAATATACGTTGTTTCTCTGATTCAAAAAATTAATAGTAATTGCTTGTTTTCTGATTATTAATTTAAAAGCGTTCTGACATTCTTTCAGTGAAATAGTATTTTCATTAATGCTTATTTTAATTTGTTGTTATTGTTGTTCCATGAATCATGTACATTACATTTGCTCTTGTTTTCATTTCCGCATCTTCATGATGAAAACACCTCTCCAATGTGTGAAATTTGTTTTATGCAGACGTATATAGAAGAGAAACCACTGAAGTTAATTAGAACCATTGAGTGCATGAGTTGCATATTTTGATGGTTACAGGGTAATTGGAAAGAATCCAGTGTTTGATAAGAAGTCCTCAGATGTCAGTGTAGACTTTCTCCCTTGGGGTAGTTTTTACAGAGATGAGTTATCTAACATCCTTCCTATTACCAATGTGGTTGACTTTAATCCTGAAAATGAGTTGGAGAAGTGGTCTTCAAATTTTCCCCTTCATCATGCAGGTGTTAAGTTATATCTCCACAATAAATTACACCCAGTCTCTTCCTTCACTAATGTCTGGGCGTCTAACATCTTTTGAATTAAACTTTGGCAGAAAATAAAACTCCATCCCACCACTTGGGTGAGATACAGATGGTTTCCTGCTTGCTCCGTTTGGAAGGAGAGGTAAGAATCTAAATATTCTCTGTATTTTATTTTCAACGAAGTCTTCCACTTTCATTCCTATTTTTTGCAATCCAAATGTTTGTTGATTCTACTTCATACTTTCAAAATCTATTTGATTTCAGCTGGCTTCCTTCACATTGGCAATCGTTCTACTGGAAGGTGAATTTCGGCATCACCCAGTCTGAAAGCATTAGCATTTATCTATGTGTTTCAGCTTAAAAATTGTATTGACTCTTCTTGTCTTCAATACTCTCTTCCCCTGCTTTGTGCAATTCATCTTTATCTATACAATTTTATACCATTATTGTGACATTGTGTGAACTTTTAAAGAAAACAGAGATAAATTATTTCAGTCCTTCAAGTTTAACCAGAAATCCTATGTTCCTCAAATTTAAGATGGCAAGTACTTATTAGCATTGAGTAAAGACTAAATGAGGCATATATGCAAATCTCCTAATTCTGTTTTGTCATCTACTCAGAAAATACCCTCTTTTATGTGTTGATATGAATAGTGTCAGCTAAATGAGACTAAAATTACTTCTCATGTCAGGCAGCATAACCCTTTCTTATTTTATTTGTATTCATTTTATATGTATCTATTATAGCTGAATACACACAGAAAATGCTCAATAAATATTAATCATTGAAAATATTTGTACTAGAAGTTAAAAATTATTGAAATAGTAATGCCATGAAACCATGACTTCACAAAGATAGAAAATGAAATAACGAGCCCTTTGCATGTATAGAAAGATAAAAATTCTTTGTTCTCATTTAGGTAACAAATCCATTCATACAAGGTTACCTCAGCCAAAAGTAACCTAATGTAATTGATTTCTCCTTTTATGTAATGATATGATAATAGTTTAATTGATTAAAATGAATTGATTGTTTTTCCAACAAAATATTTCTCAAAAAATTAGCATTTTCAAACTGTGGGCAGTGGTACACACCTGTAATCCCACTGCTTGGGGCCTTTGGAGGCTGAGGAAGAAGGAAGGTGAGTTCTTGCACAACATAATGAGACACCACCTCAAAAATTAAAAAGTGTTGCCTTTTATTCATAAATACTTTCAAATATTTGTCATAGCTTTCCTTATGATAAGACCTTCTGTCTGGTGTTTGATGTTTTCATGCTTTACCTTATCACCTCTAGCCTCACCCAGAGCAAAGCCCTGAGAGGAATGTACCACAGAAGTGGGGGGAAGAATTACAACAGCTGGATGGGGTAGGAGACCCCAGCCCTCTTTTATCACAAGCAACAATTCAGCAGCTACCCAAGAACATAACTGGAGGAAGAGATTTTGGTGTGGTTAAAAAGCCACAACAGTAAAGTAGGAGAACAATCTCGAGAATGACTTTACTAGAACAGAAACAACGATTTCAGATTTCATTTCGCCTGTCTGTTCCCACGTGCTAGGAGGTGTAGTTCAAGCAGAGAAGTGCTCCCTGGTGCAGTGAGCCTGCCTCAGAGCTAGGGGCAGCAGACTCAGTAATCATCTTCCCCAGGTTTCAGGTCCAGCAGGTGACCAGATGTAGTTTCATCATCCTCAGAGAGCTGTGTGGAATGAGCCTAGCAGAATTAATGAAGGTACAAGGGAGGGGGAGTTAGAGAGAAAGGGAGACAGTAAAGATAAATAAAATAAATTAATTCTGTTTTAGTAGTAATCTGGTAACTATTTTGAGAGTGAGTTACTATGATTCTGAATTTTGGAAATAAAAATGTATAAGCCTACCTTTTTAAAATTTATTTTTTATTTTGTCAAACTCATATATATATTAAAGGTAAAATAGACTTTGTGAGGATATTATGACAACACTGATGTGCCTACCATAGAGTTTTCTACTCAACAAGAAGAAGGTGATTTCTTTCCTGTTAAGTGTTTGCATATGTATCTCTAATTACTATGCTTACATAGCTCTTTATTGATTTCTTTGGGTTTAGGTAATATCCTTTGCCTCTTTTTATACAAATCTTATTCTAAACTCTCCCAATTTGAAGGTGGTACATTCTAGTTCTATTTTTAGGGTATCTTGGAGGCCAGAAGAGACCAGGGAGAGAAGGGTAATGCACTTAATAAATTAGATGATGAAAACAGGATGTCTACCTCCACAATAATCTAATCAAATCTGTATTTTTCATTATACACAAAATCAAATCAAAATATATGGATGACTTACATGTAAGGAAAGAAACCATACAAATCTTAAAGGAAAACATAGGGAAAAAGGTTGACATCAATATAATTGTACAGGTATGAAATAAGAATACAGCAAAGGCAAAAAATAAACAATTTGGGCAATATCAAACTAAAAAATGTTTTTCTTTTTCTTTTTCTTTTATTTTGTACTGGGGATCGACCTCGGGTCCTTGTGCTTGCAAGGCAAGCAGTAGAACCACTGAGCTAAATCCCTGGCCCCTTTTTCTTTTAACTTTTTAGAAGATGCAAGAATATATTTGCAAACACTATGTCCAACTGACACAAATATTGAAAATATTTCAGTAACTCACACAAGTCAACAAAATAAAAATTATGACTTGTCTCTAAGTAAACAATTAAAAGGGACTGACTGCAAAGGCCTTGGGTTCAATCCTCAGTTCCACAAAGAAAAAGAAAAAAAATGTCAAAATCAGAATAAAGCAATGGAAAATGACTTGCTCTGAAAAATAGGCATTTCAAAATGGCTGTACTGATAAAAAAAAATTTTCTCTGCTTCCAATAGGTCTGAAAAAGAATTCATGCATCTTGGTATTAAAAGTAGGTCTATGTCTATGTGAATCAAAAGTATAAATAAAGAGAAAAATAAAAAGCAAAAGTAACTATATCTCCAAGCATATTAATATATGTGTAATTTTAAATATTCATATATAATATAATTATACTTTAATCATTTGGTATTAAATTTTAAATCTTAGAAACTGGTGGTGTCACTCAGTGGTTGAGTACATGCTTACCATGCATGAGATCCTGCTTCCAATCCTAAAACACCACCAAAATAAAATAAAATATAATAAATTTTAAGTATATGTTTCTTTTATCAAGCTAGGCAAGACCTATTTTGTTGGCTCTTTCTTTGTAAAACATGAGAGTACTCTCATGATTGAAATAAAATTAGGCTTTTACTTTATTCTATCTTTCTGTAGTACCATGTATATACACAGAGCTATTCTGTATGTTTGTATTTTATTAGTGGGATGACCTTTACTATAATTGATTTTTAAATTATTTGGAAACATTTGATAATAAAAAAGTGATAATTCCTGCTTATGCACTCATGTCCTTTATTGATAATTTTGCTCTTTCTAAAAAGCTAAATCTATTCAATTAGAACCAGAATATTCTCTTTCCAATGTGGGAAACAATGCTTAATTGTACCAGAATGTATCTGATTTTGTAACTGAATGAATAGGATACCGATTAATTTCCCTTTGCTGTTTAGACTTTAGATCTTGTACATTTTTGCATTCTTTGAAAAGATAAAAGTATAAATCTTCTGATATCATTCAGGTCTCATCTCTAATTATGTCAAATAATAGAGCTACTTTTGCCACAGATATGTCTTACATAATGTGAATAATACTATCACAGTCTTAGGCATTTTTCTGTGTCAATTAGGCTTATGATCTGACAACTTTGGTCAGTGAGTTTAAATTGATTAAAAAACATAAAACCACATGAGAAAATGCTGTTGGAGGCTAGCTTCAGTTACAAAGCCTGGGCAAACTGGCAAGGAATTTATTACAGTTTTTATAGAAATATTTCATGTAAAAATATTCTAACCAAGGGAGCATGGAATATTATAGTTTTTCTTTAATTATATGGCAGGTATACATTTTTATTTTATTTTCTCAGTGCAATTAATTGTGCTAATACATGAAACTACCAACAAGAAAATTGATCTATGTGAGAATTCCATTCTTCCAAACCTTTTAAGCACATTCATTTCCTTTTAAAACTAGTAAATACAATCTCATAAAAGTTGTAAGAATTTGTATTGTGATTATTTTGCTTCCTCTTCTAAATTAGCAGATATGTCTCAGACAAGACTATATTGTGTTAATCCATTCATTGCATTTGTCATTATACTTACCAAATACTTGGGTTTTAATAAATTCTTATGAGATGATAACAAGCGAATGAAGCTTGAAATCATAAGGTCAGTACATCAGGGTTTTGTGCACCATCTTGGCTCATATATAAAGAAAAGTGTGCCTCTTACCAGGTTTTCTTCACTGAATCCGTAACAGGGAGAGTATGAAATGTAGTAAATATTTTGATATCAATGGTAGCAATAGATTTCCTTTCAAATGGCCACATGAAAAAACAACACACACACACACAAACACACACACACACACTTGTGTGTGGGCAAAACATCTGTGACACGAAGAATATTGGTAACATAATATGTCAATATTCTACTTGTATCATGGATTCCATATTAGGTTCAATTTAATATAGACCACAATCATGAAACATACCAAAAATAATTTACAGCTGCTGTGAAAAACAAATTTTAAAATCAGATGTAACTCCAGAGAAATTACGATTTGAATTTTACCCCTGCAAAGATTTGGCTCTGTGGTCTTCATAATTTTTGTTATTTTGTCATAGATTCTTGGCTAACTTAGTACAGTGAGGAGGGTGGTATAAGCAAAACATTAAATAGTCTAAAAATATGTTTTAAATGTAGAAATAATTTTATAGTTAACATTAATATGATTAATTTGGAAACTAAACAATGAATTCTAATCCACAAGATTTTTGAATACTTTTACTGAATTTCTTTCAAAATATAAAAGAATATATGTGTGTGCATATGTATGTTAGAATTCAGAGAAATAAATCTCATTTTGATGAAATTTTTGCTCAGATTATAATACCAAAAATAAAAATACATATATATTTAACTAATAAGTATTAAATCATTAATTTCATTGTAAAATCATATTTGTAAAAAATAATAGCTAATCATTTTTCTTTTTAACTTAATATATGTGAGTGAATATAATAAATAGCAATTTTGTATTCTCATATGTTATATTTACTATATTAATCTACTTTTAATTAGGGAAATCCAAAAATTATTAGCTGCTATTATTTTTATACTCATATTCATTAATATTTATATTGTTTTAATATTCATCTTTTCTGAGTGAATGTTAAAATAGAACTCTGAGGTGATAAAATAAAAAAGCATTTCATTGAAAAGAATGTTTGCACCCTGATACTGCTATATGATTATATTTCTATGGCCAATAACATCTCAAATGTTTTTTGAAGCTGTAAGGCCAATTTAGATTTTCCAGTTTTTTCTTATAAGAAATAAAATATGCTAAAACTTCAAAAAAGAACAGTGTAGGGATTTTTCTGGTTTTAAAAAAATTCATAACAATAATGTAAAGGAAGCAAATCTATTATTTTTCCAGCAGAAAGATTACTTTCAGTGACACTATCCTGTTTTTTGAGAACTATTTTATTATCCTGAGACATACAGCTGAATTCTAACAATTCATAATTATAACCTTGCTTTACTATTCATGAATCAATAGCTGGGTTCCCTTAGTGTAAGAGATGAAACTGAGTTTTGCGCACTAGCACAAAGCTGTAATCCCAGCTGCGCAGGCCGCAGATGAAATCCAAGCAAAACTGGGCAATGCAGTGAGGCCCTGTCTCCAAAATAAATAAACAAAAATAAGAAGGTCTGCAATGGACATGAGGATGAGGCCCTGTGCTGAATCCCTAGTTCTTCCCAGAGACAGAAAACCACAAGCCTTAAATATTATTACTTTTCTTATTTCCATGGGATGGAAATTTTTAGACTTCCATAATATGATATTACATTAATGTACTCCACAATATGTTCCACAATATGTTTAGAGGCAAAATGTTTGTGTCCTTTGTCTCCTATTGTATCACTCTATGTATTTCTTTTTACACTAGCACCACTATGTTTTAATTACTATATGTTTGTAATGTAGTTTAAAATCAGGCAGTATAGTGCCATCAGCTTCATTCTTTCTCAGGATTACTTTGACTATTTCATGTTTTGTGGTTCCATGTGAATTTCAGATTTTTTTATTTCTTCTAAAAATGCTATTTAGATAGTGGAAAATTGCATTGAATCTGTAGTCAGCTTGGCATACTATAGAGATTTTAATAATGTTTTCTAACTCATAAACATAGGACATATTTCCATTTATTTGTATCTTCTTCAGTTTTTATATCAATGTGCTGTTTCATTGTACAAATCTTTCATTTGATCAGTTATATTTATTTCCAAAATTTCATTATTTTTTATTCTCTTGTAAATGTGATTACTTTTACAATTT
This sequence comes from Heterocephalus glaber, assembly GCF_000247695.1. Next base: position 24,766,301 of record NW_004624753.1, on the reverse strand, counting down.
CCTTTTTGATAGATTGTTGGTAGAACATAGAAAAATTGTATTCGTATGTTGATTTTGGACACTTCAAATTTGCTGAATTCATGTATTAGTTCATACAGATTGCATGTGTGTAGTCATATATATATATATATATATATATATGATAACCTCATCTAAAAGGAAAGATTATTGTCTTTTTTTCCAAATTGGATCTCTTTTACTTGCATATTTTGACTAATTGAATTAATCAGTATATCCAGTACTATCTAGAAATGGCAAAAAAAAAGACCCTTTGCTTTGTTCCTCATGTAAGAGAAAAATCTATTAATTTTTCATCCAAATAAATAATATTAGCTGTGGTCTTGTCAGATGTAGCCTTTTTATGTTGAGGTATATTGCTTATGCATGTTTTTGTCAGAAAAGAGACTTGGATTTGGTAAATTATTATTTTTTGCATCTACCGAGATGTTCCATTTTCTCTGTATATTAATATGGTTTAGCACATTTGCTGATTTGCATACATTGCACTGTTCTGGCATCATCAAGATAAGGCCTGCTTTATTGTGATATATGTTCCTTTTAATGTGCTGTGGAATATGGACAGCTGATATTTGGTAGGATTTTTGGATCTATGTTTATTAAAGATATATTGGCCTATAGTTTTCTTTTATTGTAGCATCTTTGGCCTTGTTATTAGGGTAATGTTGGAAGGATTGACATGAATTCGTCTTCAACTCTGATAGAATTGAACAGTGAAGGTACCTGTACCATTTCTTTTTTCTTATTGGGGAAGTTTTTGGTTACTAACTCACTATCCTTACTCATTATTCATCTTTTCATATGGCAAACTAAGCCTCAATAAGGATAATGAAAACATACAGTAGGAAAAGAAAGTCTCTAAAATAACTATTTTAGTAAAACTGGATATCCACATAAAAAAGAAAACAGTTGTTACCTCTTCATTCAACATATTGTTCAGCTTTAAAGAAGCAAACACTATAGCTTTTAACAACATGCATGGGCCAGGATACCTTTTGTTAAATGAAATAACCCCGTCCCAGTAAGACAAACCCTGTATGGTTTCATGACTCTCAGGTATTTAAAGAGTCCATGTCACTGCAATAGCATATGACAGTGCATGTCAGGGACTTGGAGAAGGAAGAAAGTGGAATTATTGTTCACTTGAGATAAATGTTCAGTGAGGCAACATGTGCACACACTCTAGTGTACAACACAAAGTACGTTCTTAGCAACAGAGTATTGTGCAAGTTAAAATGTTAGGAGGACAGATTGCAATCCCATGCCCCTCCTGCACACACATGGATCCACAAACAGGTAAAAAAAGGACTCAAGCAAATTTTTGGAGGTGATGAGTATATTGCGTACTATAACTATAGTGATAGTACACTGTTTGTAAGCATAAGTACAAACTTATCAAAATGCATACACTAAACAGATGCATTTTATGCATTAATTATACCTCCATAAAATTAAGAGTGATACAAATCAAATTATTTGACTTTTTTAAACTTCACTCTTCATTTTAACCTTAATTGATAGGTTTCACTTAGCAGGCCCAAAATTGTCTATAAACCATTTTGAAAATGCATTATTTCAAAAAGAAATTGGAGAAGTTATATTCACTGGGATCTGATTTTTCAAGAACTCAACTTCCTCCTTTCCAAAGGCACACATGTATACTTCTTGTCATATCACTGCAAGGTCAAACTTAATATTGAAAACAAAATGTTTAATGTCAATGTTTCTTTTCAAAGGGGAAATTACATTACACAATATTTTATTCATTAATATTGATGAAAAATAATGCATTAAACATAATGTCTCCTCTTCTTCCCTTTCCTTTTTCTTCTTCCTTTCTAGATTCATAAAATAATCAGCTCCAATTGTTTTTGTTGCTTTTTGTTGTTGTTGTTGTTGTTGTTGTTACTGGGGATGGAATTTAGGTCCTTGCACTTGCAAGGCAGGTGGCAGAAGCACTGAGCTAAATCCTCGGCCTCTTCCAATTGGTTTTAATTCATTGCCATCCCCCTGACTCACTTAATACTGAATTATTTTAAGATACCAAATATTCCCTTTGTTTTTAATTCTTTGAAATAGAAATACCATTTTAAATTTAATTTAATCAATTTGGTCTTTTAAAATATTTTAGTAAAAAGAGTGCTGTTTATGTATGAATGCAAAGTATAAAAAACATAGTTATTGACAAAATTATTTTTGTCCTAAATGTATTAGAGTATAATATTTGTCCATTGTAGAATTCTTTATAGATACAATCCTAGATCATTTGCTTGTTTCTCAGTCCGTGGTGCAAGGAGAGGTTGAGATCCACAAATGTTCATTCAGATTACATTGCAGTATTTATATATATGGAGAAAATTTTGATCTTGTCTTTTTCTTCATGTCTTAGTTACTTTCTCATTGCTGGGACAAAATACTAGACACAGACAAGTTAAAACAGGAAAAGTTTATTTTAGCTCAAAGTTTGTAGAAGTTTAAGTCCATAGTCAGCTGGCTCAAAGGCAGGAAAGCATGGCAGAAATCATGGTAGAGGTAAAACCATCCATGGAGTGGTAGGCAGGAGGCAGCAGAAGAGCAAGCTTCCTTTCCTTTTTATTCTATTCTACTATTTTATTCTATTCTAGTCTACTGTTTGCTGCCACCCACAGCTAGGCTGGACTTTCCCATTGTCCACACACAGAGCTGTGTAATCAGTGGTAATCCAGTTACCACAAACATAATCCAGTATCACACACCCATGATTCAGCCTCCTCTCCAAAACCCCACCTATAAGTACATATGTGGGACATCTAGATATGAACCATAACATCATGTTTCTAAATTTTAAGGATATAGTTGCTAGGCTGATACCCATCAGGTTCACTGCACTGATATAGTTAGCATTTAACCTGAAGATAACCATAATAAAAAACTTTACAGATGAATCAAGAACCTCACTGCCATTCTCTCAGGCCCAGAGAGAAAACATTTCTTGAAATGGGAAGTACACCTAGTGTTCTCAGTTAAAAGTTAGTGAAAAATATTTATTTCTTATATATGTTTAGGTGACAGTTATGTCCACTGAAATGAGAACAGTTCAAGAAAGCATTTCTGATTCATATTCTCTTTGGACATCTATTGCTAATCATCTTTCACTTTCTGACAGTTTCTTTAAGTTAGGTAACTAGATTATGAGCAAAATTAGTTTCATCTTGAGAAATGTTTCATTTCATTAAGATAAAATTCAGTACATACAACGATGCCATATGTGTTGCCTTTATATTTAATCTAGCAAAATTATTCTGATTTTCTTTCTTTTCAAATCTTTGGCAGGTTATTCATTACTGCTGCCAAGCATTCCTACGCACGCTTTCTCATGATCTCCAAATCTGCAGTTCTAAATGTATATTTTAACAAATTCTCTATCTACTCTTTATGGAAATTCTCTAAGTGCTTTATGAAGTTCATCCTGTACTTCCAGGTATCATTTTGTTTGAAATTTCTATTGGTTCCTCTTTTATTAAGGTACCAATAACCATGACTATATATATATATTGTCTTCAGGGAGTTACATTCCACATTCTCAATTTCTCCTTCAAAATATTATGTGAAAAGTTACAAAAGTCTATAACTTGGGAAGAATATGGAAAAAACCGATATCTGTCAGCTGTATTTAAGTTTTTACATATTTGTAAGTATGTACTGAAAACATTTCATGTAGAAAGAAGTTGGATGTGCATTCAAGTATCTATAAGTTAGATTTGAAATATCCTTGGAAATCTTTAATATGGACTAGATAATCCAGAGTCAGTAAGTAAACTTTGATGAAACTAAAGAAAAAGAAGTAAAAGCAGCAAATAAATATATGAAAAAATGTTCAGCATCACTGGTCATTCAAGAGATGCAGATGAAAACAACACTGAGATTCCACCTCACCCCTGAAAGAATGGCTGCTATCAAGAAATCAACAAATAACAAATGCTGGCGGGGGTGTGGGGAGAAAGGAACCCTTCTCCATTGTTGGTGGGAGTGCAGACTGGTGCAACCACTGGAAATCAGTATGAAGATACCTCAACAAACTAGGACTAGAGGTCCCATTTGACCCATCTATTCCCCTGCTGGGTATCTTCCCAAAAGAATTAAAAGAATCATAGCATAGTGATATATGTGCACCCATATTTATAGTGGCACAGTTTGTAATAGCTAAAGCTTGGAAACAGCCCATGTTCCCGTCAAATAGAAACTGGATAAAGAACATGTGTGTGTGTGTGTTTTTTAATAAAATGGAGTACTACTCACCCATAAAGAATGAGAAAATAGAGACATTTTTAGCTAAATGGATGCACGTTGAGGCCATACTCTTAAGTGAAGTAATTAGCACACACGTGTAAATACCAAATAGTTTCTCTAGTGTGAGAAACTAAAAGTGTAAATTAGGATTAAAATGATTAAAACAAATGATTGATAATTTGAAATAGGAAAAGATCCAAAGCTGTAGGGGTGGTGGGAGGGGAAGGGGAAAGGAAAGAAGGGAAAGGAAAAATTATGATAAAAGAAAAAAAAATAGAAATGAAATCTATGTAAATAGGGAAGGGTGGAGGGTGTGAAGGGTGCACAGTTAATGGGGAAAAAAATAAGAACCAAGATACATCATGTACCAGTACAAGCACCCAATGATAAATGTAAACGTATTGAATACCTAAAATGTACCAATAAAAGAATTTAAGAAAAAAAAATATGAATACTTTTATAGTGAATTCAGAAACTATGCTTTATATAAGACATCATTTTGTTTCTCTCTTTCTCTCTCTTTTTCATTAGGCAGAGATATAGACACACACAAAATATATATATATCATCAAATATTAACAAGGTTATTGATCTCAGTAAACTATGTTTGTTGGTCTGATTCCTCCATTAACATAGTAACTAAATATATACCTATAGAATGGGTAAGTATGTACCTGTACTTATGAAAATATGCTCATACGGTAACAAGAAAACATGTTAGAATGTTTTCATGAAGAACTGGAAGCCCACGGCTCTATCTTTTGTAACCTGGCTATTTCCTTTTTCCAACCAGTCACAAATTTAACTTGGTCCATTCTAATCCAAGTAGTCATACTTTCAGGGAAAGATCACAGTGACTAAACTGCCATGACTCTGGCAATAATTTGAAGTTTACATCTTCGAATGCATGATTTTTATTTCTAAAGATTAAATTTAATACAGTGGTCTTGGTCTAGCTGTATGCAGTGAGACTGTAATGAAATCTTGATAGTGTGTATGTATTCCAATGATGTTGTAGAAAGGAATCATTTTCTTCCAGTTGCACATCTAATAAAATCATGTAATAAATTCTTTCCTTACTTTACTGACAGGGTCATCTTCCAGAAGATTGAGAATTTAACCAAGAAACTTCAATTTTTACTCAATTCTAACAAAAATAAGTCCTTTTTATTATAAAATTGTAATGAGAAATTTAGGGGAGAAAAGTGCCAACCTTTGGAGCATAGTTAGAAGCACATCTTACTCAAAAGTAGATGAAAAACATTTAAAAAAGACAATGGATTGATTCTGTGGCAACTGAATATAAAAATACACACATTTTAGGAGAACGAATGCAGTAAGGTAGACTAAGAACACCAAAGTTTGGGTATGTCCATTAGTAATGATTCCATCTTTACATTTTGTATAAAACCAAGTTAAAAGTAACACATATCCAAAGGGATTGTTGAATGTTTAAGTGAATTAAAATATATAAAATGTTTAGCACAATACCTGAAAAAAAATCTATGAGATTCTAATCATGAAATTCTATAACTTCACTACATGCTAAGTAGAAGAAAAGAAGTACTATAAAACAAGCAATATAGTAGTTTATGTGTATCTCTAATAAGCATTCATGCATTATTTTAGTATATAAAGACTGATAATAGACTATGGACAAGTATATCAATAGAATAACAATGTGACAGCCTCAATAGGTCTGCTATAAAAATAAGTCATATTTTATTAAAAATATCAAAGATAGCAAGAATATTTATGAATATGGGTACATTTTTGGCAAATTATAAAGAACAGAAGCAACTACTGCATTTGCTTTTAATCTATCAATGAAAACAATTTTCCATCTGTAAATTGAACATCTTCCCTGTAATAAGTGAAGGAAAGGGTAAATGATTTAAAATGTCTCAATAATAAGGATTGTAAATGAGTTTTTATAATTTAAATCATGATTTCATAACCATTGTCAGCAATTGATAGAGTGTTAAAATTAATAGAAAGAGGGTCAGATTAAAATAAATAAATGTTAGTAAACTTTTGAAAAGCAGACTGGTGATATATTTTGGAACCTCCAAGTAATAGGCACTAAAATTTGGCAAAATTGGGTATTAATTACAAGCAAATGGCCCATAAACACATTCATAATTGACAAAGAGCTGGGGTGACAAATTTCTAATAGAGTCTTTCAATTTATTATTTTTTCTTTAATGCTGTTCAAGTTGCCATGGTTTCTTAACTTTCAAGTTTTGTCACATAAAAAGACAAAATTTTATAATAAAAACTACTTGAATTCTCTTTTAAGTGGAATCTTTTATAAACCTGTGAGTGTTATTCGGTTCTTAGCATAGGCAAAATCTCTCAAACTAAACACTTTTTATTATGTATTTAAATGAAACATGATTAATATTAGAAGTAGCTGTTATGGATTAGAAGCAAAATGTCTCCCAAAGTTCTTACATTGAGAGGTGAGGCCTGATGGGAAAGAGAGTGTCACTAGAGATGCAACTTGGAGGGATTTCTTCTAGAGCTCCTCCTCCTTCTTCTTTCTGGTTCCTGGCTGCCCTGATTGAACACCTTTTGCTCTGCCATACCCTCTGCCATTTTGTTTCTTTCTTAGGGCCTTGAAACCAAGTACTGAAACTATGAGACAAAATAAACCTCTCCTCCATTAACTCCTGAGCATTAGGTATCATGCCTTATAGGTAAGAAAATGACTAATACTGGGGTCATTGCTGTGATTCTTCCTGACAATATGGTTTGGAAGCCTTCCTGGATTAGTTTGGAAATGTTTAGAGATGGAAGATACAGAAGTCCTAGAATACTGTAAGCAGAGTTTGATGGAAAAGCCTGGTCAAAGATAAGGAGACCAGCATACTAATAGAAATGCAGACAGTAAAGGCCAGGCTCAGTTTTAGTTCTGAACAAGGATTCCATTGGAATTTTGACCAATAATCTTAAACATTTTTTTCTAGAGGTTACCCATGTCTTTAGACTTTCAGGAGTCTGAGAATATGGGTAGGAGACTAATTAATCTAGCAGAGGTAATTTCAAAGACCAAGATCCAGGCTAGAGCATAGATACTGCTGGTTACTTTTGGCCAGATTTATAGTGAAAATTGGGAACAGATATTTGTGCCAAAAGGTTTCAAAAGAAACAAATCACCTGCAAAATGGGGCTATGGAGAATGTCCTTGAAAATATTAACATTAAAAAGAAGCCAAATGCTTTACATTAGGAGAAGAAGAAAGGTTGAAGGCATCTCAGTAATTAATAAGTCTATATCCTGAAAGGTGATGGGTTGAGATATGCAAAATTATAAAAGAACCTGTGGGCTTCTTGGTCCAGAAGGCCACCTAGGGAATTGTTTCCCAAGAACTTGGCTTACGTTTCTCAGCCATCAAGCCATTTATATAACTCTACACCCATGATGCAAGGGGGTTGGGCTACTGTTCATGATTACCACTGATGGGATCATCCATATGGCACATGGAATGCAAGAGTTATGGGTCAGAAAGACTTTATCCAGATGTCAGAAGAAAGTTATAGTTCAGTGATGACAGTGTGATGTGTAAAGCTGTGAGAGTAAAGTCAAAGTGCAGTGGAGATCCAAGTAATTTGGATATGCCCATAACAGGGGTCATCAGCTATGGAAACCTCCCCAAAGAGAGGTTAATAGGGCTGTAACCCATAGAGGTGGGGACATCCAAGCCCTTTGGAGCTGACATCTCAGCACAACCTGCCAAGATTGGGGCTGAACACAGAACTATGAGGTTTATGTTTGCCCTGCTAGGTTTTGGTCTTGCTTTAGTCCTATTTCCTTCTATCCTTCTATTTCTTTATTTTGTTGAATGTTTATTCTGTGCTATTGCATGGAGAAATATTTAACTTTGATTTTGATTTTTATGGGAACTCAGAGTTAAGAGATTACCTTGTGTGGCAGAGGAGACTTCAGACTTGGACGTCTCAGCAGTGCTGGAACCATCAAAACTTTCATTACTCTTAGAGATAAACCAAATGCTTTGTGCATAATAAGAAGCATATGAGCCACTGGGGAGTAGAGGTGAAATGTTATGTTTTAGATCTAAAATATCCACCAAAATTCTCATGTTTGGAGATGGGCCCTGGTTAGAAAGGTGGGTCATTTACAATGTAATGTGGAAGTCTGCATGCCAGATACAGTGAGTGATGGGCTAGCAGGAGCTAGGTTCCAGCCTCTTGTGCACAACACATAAAGAATTGGAGGTTATACACATGGTGGTAAAGGAAAAAAGGAGTTAAATTTATTGAAGTTAACCAATCTGAACTGGTTTGTGCCAGGAGAAATGGAAAAAAAAATGACATGAGGAAGGAGAATAATGAAATGGGACTGCAGGGAGAATGGAACTGGGAGTAAACTGGACTTTAGGATTCAAAAATGTGTTCCTAGAGCACCTCTTCCTGGGTCATTCAGACGTTTGATTGACCAAGTGCTGAGTCATCTCAACTGCCTCTACTGCACATCTCCTTCCTGGTAATTGACTTGATTGTCATTGGAAGCATGAGATGCAGTCCATATACATGGCCCATTAATAAATCAATCCCAAGCAAGGAGAGGTCACTGTAGGTCATACTGATGGACATAACACGCAGGTGTCCAACTTCAGTTGGCTCACAAATCCTGCAGACCTGGGGACAGGAAAGAATTTCATGTTTGTCAGGTCTCCCTAGTCCTTGGAGAACAGACAGGTGATTCTCAGCAGAAATGAAAACACTTGTAGAGGTTTTACCCCACATGATCTGTGCAGACAATGTGGCTTAAACTCTCTAGTTAAGAGTTCCTTTCTGGAAGGAGGTTGTTTATACACTCTCCAGCTGCTGCTAAAGGGTAGGTAGGGCTGTTAGCTAGGAGGTTATGGGGCAGATAAAAAAAAAAATAGACCTTTGACAACCTACATGGAGGAGGGAGCAATTACTGTATTTTCCTCCGCAGCTCACTCCATTGATAAATTCTGCATATCTTCCTTGAAAGCAGTGTTTTGCACACATAGAGTGTCTCAGCCTTTATAGCTCCCACCCAAGGGATGGAGTTCCTCATCATCTGGATGTGGTAGTTGACAAGACTTTGCAATCACAACTATCTCTGAACCAGAGAAAATAAAGAAGCTGCTTTGAAATACACACACTACTCAATGCTGTCCCTTTGTAATACAATGTGCCAGTGCATGTGATCTGGAAGAGAGAACAAGCAGTTTCAACAGATCCTTTCACAGACTTGGTGCATAGTTGGCAGGAGATAAAAACCAGGTATCAGCATTTTCCTGAGAATATAAGAAACTGAACACATAAAGCATCCCACTGACATTTTCAGTGCAGTTGCTCTTTCTTCACCTCTACTATTTCAATTTGATACATTTTTATATATTCTATCTGTGTTAAAACTTTCAATTAGTTTTTCATCGCTGTCTTGAATTCAATGAAAATACAGTCTATGATTTTGCATATTTTGTTGACTATATCTCATATCTTTTTTTTTTCCATTAGGATAGTTTTCTGGAGACTTTTGTTTTATCTGGTACACATTTTTGTTTTCTTCACTTCTTTCGATAAAGTAACCATCCTTTCCAGTCTGGACAGGCTGGCTTCACTTAGGAGTCAAACCATCCCAATGAGCCTTCTCTGAGATTTTAAGGCCTCTCAAATCTTTGTGCTTGTGTACTGTAATTTTTCTTTGTGGCTGCCTGCACAGGAAGGTGTGACAAACACTTTCAGTGCCTCAAAGAGGGGCAAATTCTGTGGAAGAGAGTGAACTAAAATTGCAGATTTCTTGCATGTAAGGGAAGCTATGTTTTAATAGTTCACCATGGATTCCCATAGCCATAAAACATGTATACATGCAATACACATAGAAGTTACAAAAGAAAAAGAAAGATCACACTTCCAAATTGTTAAGGTACATGCATTTGAGTGGGTATATTTTTGTTTTTCTCAGATCAAAATCTCTGAGTTGAATGTCTGAATTGTAGTATGTCAATGAAAAATGCTCTGCACATGAGTAGAGGGGCAGTAAATTTCATCCAGGACACTTGCAGTAGAGAAGAGAGACTCATCTCTATTCAGCAGAAACAAAAGGCAGGAGAGTCCTAAAGTGCAGGTAGAATGCTAGTTAGCAGGAATGTCTTCCTATCAGTCATGGGCTAAAGACCACTTCCTCATCAACCTTAAGGCTGTGGTCCTGCCCAGGGATCCACATCTCTAAACTCCCAAAGAAAAGCTGCAGTTGAACAGGTAGCCCATAAATCAGTTCTGGAGAAAATCCCCAACCCAGGTGCAGGTGCAAGCAAACACATCTCAAAGTGAACAGAAAGTAACCTTTCCTGATGGACAAATTCACCATGTACTCATCTGCATGGGTCACATCATGGATGAAAGTGTAACAGAGAGAATTATGGATACAGGTGTATGTGGTCAACACAGAGGACTGGACTCAGCATGAACTGTCAAACACATTGGGACAGCTGTCTGGGAGGGACTTGGACTGCCGACCAGAAATGTTGAGGGACCTCAGTCATCCTGGGTCCTATCTTATGTGCATGTGCTTTGGGTCTCTTATGACTTCATGATGGACAGACAGACTTTCACAGTTGTTTAACTGGTTTTCCCAGCCCTAATCTTCTACCTCGTATCCATGCCCTGACGGCCGGAGCCAATTTCTTTTCTGGTGTCTAAGCACACTATTGCCTCAATAAACTTTGCTTGCTTATTCTTTTGCGTCTGTGTGACTTGTCCAAGTCTTTCATGATATACAAAATCCTGGAGCCTTTGGACCCAGAAAAACCCTCTAATGAGCTCTATGGTAACACAGAGGTAGGCTAGTAAAGGAGAACTAACTTCAGGGCGGTTGCTCAATGTGCTCAAACCACATGTGTTCAGTAATTGGGGCCAAACTCTCACGAGGGAAGAGAGAGAGGCACTGTGTTTCTTCATGGTTACATTTCAAGAATGGTTCTCAAGTTCTTGAGAAAGATATTTCCTAGGCTGTAACAGTGGCACAAAGCTAAGAAAGGATTTATTACTCAGAGAAAGAGAGAAAAAATGACAACTGAAAGTTTTCTAAAATATATACTCTTTATGAAAGGAGGTTAAAGGAGTATATTAGAAAGAAATCTGTTTAAATTTAGTGTTGGTCCTAAGATATTTCCTCCCATTCTCTCCTCTTGCACACATGGCTTGCACAACTGTGCCATGATTAGATGATACTGGTAAGAGAGAGTGGGATGGGAACAAGAAGGAAAGGAAAAAGGAAAAGCCAGGATATGTGTCCCTCTCATTCCAGAAATGAACCGAATTTTCTGTGTCTTTTTTCTTACAGTCCCTCTTTCTGTGTTCCCAGGGTTCTGTATTCTTGCTGGAAACCCCACACTGTTTCTAGTTCCTCCAAACATTCTCCTTCATGACTCAACATCACCACTTTTGTCTCCAATCATGCTGCTAACAGTTATTAATCTCTGAGTTTCCTCACAACCCCTTTCCTCACCCCTTCCCTGCCCTTGTTACTATTTGCCCCATGATAAGTTTACTCCAGTGAACTACCTGCCCCAGACTCTTTCACTGACTTGTTCTTTATCTTTCCTGATGCAGATGTTCATATAATTGTTGTTAACATAAAAGTAAGATCGCCAAAGGGGGGAGGGGGAGGGTTACAAAAATCCAAAAGTACATTTTCATTTTGTGAAACTACAAAGCTATTTGCTACAGTCTATGAAGACTTCTTGCATATATCTATTATATATGTGCCTATAAATTTAGTATTTATAGAAAGAGGGCTATAACTTAATTCTTTAGATGCTGTGGCAGTGATTTAAGAACCCATGCTCAGAATAAAATGATCTGTGTGTTTTGAGGAAGATGCTAAGATGAACTTTTGGGTATCCAAAGCAATATCTGTGAAGGAAAAAGGGAGGAAGCCATGTTGAGCAAACAAATAACTCAAACTGCAATGATGACAGAGACTTAGAAGCTGGTAGGGAAATTGAAAGTGATTACTGCCCTTCAGAATGTTCCTTACCCCAGAGGGTCTGGTCCTTGCATTCAAGCCTTACTCAACAGACACAAGCTGTCCAAAGAAGGGTGAAATGGGTTTCTGTGTCTGAAGCAGACCCAAAGGAAATTGGAAACTACACTCTACATTCCCTTAAACTCCTGCATAGGAAGACAGCCTTTGCTTGAAGGAGGATCACATTATTGCATCTTTCAGTATTCCACAGCTTGGCTTTGAGTCCTAGATCTCATTTTTCCTAATTTTATGATCTTACAAAACTTTATTTAAACAAACATCAGCCTAGATGTTTTTGAGAGACTCTTCCAGAAGTGATTAATATCTAAATCAGTACAGTTTCAGTAAAGCAGATTATATTGTACAGTGTAGCTGGATCTTATCAAATTTAAGACAAAAGACTGAAGTCTCTGGAGAAGGCAGGACTTTGCCTGTGCATTGTTTTTAGATTAAAGACAGCAAATCAACTTCTTTGGAAATTTCCACTGTGAAGCTCATCCCTAAGGATTTCAGGCAGGCTGGAGATACAATCAAATGAACCAATTCTTTAAAATAAATCTCAGTTTTGATATTTTTACACACAGCTATGTGTTTCTTAATGAAGAGGATATATTCTGAGACATGAGTCATTAGTTGATCTCATCATTGTACAAACATCACAGAGAATGCTCAGCCAATAAAAGATGACTCCAACTTCCCTAATGGTGCAATCTCAGGAGTCCGCTATGGAACATGCATTGGTGATTATGACTGTATATTCTCCTGTTTCATTTCTTCTAGGGAATTCTAACTTATACCCTAACTCAGAGTGTTGGTGTATGACTTGAATACATTGCGCTATGGCAGAGTGCCTAGAAAGTAACAAGGAAATAATGTATATTGGTGTCTACTTTGTATCAGAATCTTTCTATTCATTAGTAACTTAAGAATCTATGAATGGATTATTTTAACTATAAAAATAAAGGGTGTTATTAGACAAGAGGAAGGAAATAAGGGAAAGGAACGTAAGGATGGGAGGTAATGGGGAATTAGAGATGAGCAAAATAAATACATTATAGATTTTGGGACCAAGGTGTCGCAAGAGATGAAAATGACCAACATATGTTATGTGCATCTGTCTATGCATCTGTCAGAATTAAACCCATTACTCTATATAACCAATAAAATAGAGTGGAGAAATGGAATAGTTTGGTTGTGGTTTAGTTTTTTGTGGTTCTTACAGATATAGTTCATTATTTTGTTATGAACCATGCATATTTATAATTCTTGAATACTTTGAAGAGTTCATCTAGTAAGTATTATGTCTAAATGAAGTAAAAGCTCACTTTACTATTTTTATTGTACTCCTCCAGGCAATTGGTTTTCCTACAAATTGGGAAATGCTTGAAAGTTTATCAAGCAAATTATAGTACAATATTAACCATCTTTTAGTACTAGATGTCTGCAGAACTCACTACACAGGGTTTCAATACATAAAGGTACTTTCAGAATGTTTTACATAGCAAAATCCATTTACTAAAACTTACAGTTCCCCTTGTTTTATGAGGCTCTGAAAAGATGACAGATGTTTCTTAATGTTTCACCCTGGGAATTCACCCTCAAATAAAGTTTTCTACATAGAAAACTATGGATACAGAATCAACTTTTTAGGATGAAATTCTTCCAATTATAACACTACTTATTATGAGGTTCATAAAAAATATTTATACAAAAACAAAATGTACTGGAGTACAATGACTATCTCAAGCTGTCTCTCAACTGTCATGCAGAAACATTACTGTAAAATTACTTTTCAATGCATGAATATTAAATATCTGACTGTATAGAGATATCATGGAGAGATTGTTAACACAAATTTCTCCTTTTTCCCATGCATACTCATCAGAATCTGCAGAAAGAAAGCCTCTACATGTCCCTTTCAATAAGAGATTGTGTTTATTGCACCTTGTGTATTTAAAGATTCACCACACAATATCATTATAAAATAAGACTAAATGTAGGAAATACTTAGACTCATCCATATTCTTAGAAATAAAACTTTAAAAAAAGAACTGTGAATTTTAAATCTTTAATTTCCCGTCTTATTTTTAATAAGAAATATAGTAGTTGGGCATGTTTTGTATATATTTTTATGTATATGCAATGCCAGAAAGCAAGTAATTTTTCTAAGAACAAAAGTTAAATTTATAATATCAACTATGTTATCTTAATTTTGAATCCAGACAAGCCTAGATCAGCATAAATATATTTTCTTTTGTAACTCATTGAAAGATATGATAGCTTTTCAGATTCAATAAAAAATCAACTAATTTAGAAATTTGACCATTTTGATGCGTGTGTACACTTCTGGAAATGTTTGAATTTTTTATATGATATAAATTATATCAAAATGATTAGCTGTCATTTACCTATAGGACTAAAAATCAACAGAAAAAAATTATAATTTGATGTCATGTTTGAGGTACCTTTAAAAATCCTTTTCTTATTACATACAATAAGGGAGGAGTTGAAACCACATTGAAATTATCAAGTGTTTATTAGATTCTGTGATAGTCAATTTTCCAAAGCCATGACAAAATACTTCAGAAAAACAAATTAAAAGATAACAAATTTATTTTGGCTCTTGGTTTCAGGGGTTTTAGTTCATGGTCATCTGGCTCCTTTGTTTTGTTCTGGGCCATGGTGAACCAGAAGGGCATTGTTGGAACACATGTTGGAAGAAATAGTTCACCACATTGGAGACAGGAGAGAGAGTCAGCCATGAACTGTCCAGGGACATAACATACCTTTCACGGACTTGTCCCAGTTGACCTACTATCTCCAGGTTCAGTCTGCCTCCTACCATTTCCATGATATCCCAGTATCCTATTGAGTTAGAATTAATCAGAGCCCCATGATCCAATAATCCCCAAAGCCTCTCCTCAGATCATTGTTGTACTGGGAATATTATTATTATTATTATCATTATTATTATTCTGGGAATATGAGTCTTTAGGTATCATTCTAAATCCAAATCACAACAGGTAACTATGACTTACAAGATATTCTTTGTTAGTATCAGTCACATAGGTTAATAACATTTTCCTCTATGAAATATTTTAAATATTTAATTAAAATAATTAATTCTTTATTTACTATTATTTTTCTTCTGCCTTAAGAATATGCCCACTTACAGACAATAAGGACACTTACTTTCCTACTGTTATTGTAACAAATTATCAGATACTTCTACCCTACAAGAACAAAAATTTATGTTCTTAAAGTTCTAGTGGCCAAAAAGCCAGAATCAGTTTCCTTGCACTAAAGCCAATGCATAGGCAAAGTTTTCCTGCTTCTGGAAGCCTAGGAGGGAGAATCTGTTCTCTTACTTTTCACCCCATCCTCTTCCCTATCTCTGATTCTATCCACACATCCCTTGGCTCATGGCCTCTCACCCAGTCTTTGAAACCAATAGCTCCAGAATGGCAACCATTTGTATGATCAATTATCCCTTTGCTGTGTCTCTTTAGAGAGTAACTTCACTACTGAAAGATCCTGAATTCACCCACATCTGTAAAGCCTCTTTTACCACAGAAGTAATATTCACAGGTGCTAGATGTTAAGATTTGGCCACCTTCAGAGGTCATTTTTAACCTATCATACATCCCACAACTATAGGTTAAACCAAACCAGAGGGATATTTTTCTCTTTCAATAAGTAAAAGTCTAGAATGGGAGATAAAGGCTAGGATGACAAAAGTCCAGTGTTATCCACGAACTAAGCTTATTTCAGTTCCATTCTATAGCAACCCTCTGGAAAGACCCTGCTCCAAATGGCTGCAGGGGGCACTCCGGCATTATAGCTCTTGCACCCATACTCCATGCATTGGAAATGTGGACAGGAAGGGCAAAGAAGTATAAATCCTCTTTCTTTTCCTCTTTGAAGGACTTTTCCAGAAAGACTTCATGGCCCTTCCAAGTCATACCTCCTTGTACAGGTATATAAAAAAACTTGGAATGAAAACATTTAGCTAAATATGTTGCTACCCATATAAATTTGGATTTGGGAAAGAAAATATGGAAAATGGGTGCTAAGATATGCTGCTCAACATCAATATTTATTTGGTTCTTAAGTTATTTTATAAACCTTTATTTTCCCATGACAATAATTAAAATGTATACATTCTTAAGCTACTAATTATTTTTTTCTCTAAAACCATTTGCTTAAATAGCAAAATACAAACTCTTTGCTTTTGAAATATGCCATCTTTAAATGTAATGATACTTCATTTGATTGTGCCTAAAAAAAGAAGTTTAAATATGTGGCAATTATGCTGTATCCAAAAAGCATAGCAGTTGTCATGGTGTCATGCAATACAATCCACAAACACTAAAATTAGAATGCCAGTGCTGGAAAGGAACTATACATGAAGATGACTCACTTCACTTGTCCTTCTGAAAGATGAGGGAAGTATTCTGCCAGGATTTGTGGCAGACATGTAAAATAGTTTGTCCTATTTAGCTTTAGCTTCACCCCCTAAGTAGGCAGCTAAGACCTAAGTATCAAATTCCAGCAGAGGCATAAACAGAGATCTCTCTTGCCTATTTTACTTTTTCTTCTCAAAATATGCTATCAAACGGAAACATATTCATAAATGATGTTATCAAGAAATAATACACAAAATAAGATTTTTGAATC
>NW_004624753.1:24694249-24728472 GCF_000247695.1 Heterocephalus glaber | reverse complement strand
TGATTAATCTAAATTAGATTATACTTAAATATATATAATTATTGAAATATTTTTATTAAAATAGATTATTGGTTAGAAATATATTTAATATCAAAAATGCTATAATTATAGCAATTAAGCTATATTTATAGTTGAGGTTTTATCAGCACTTATAAACATATTTTGAAGGACAGCTATATACCAGTCATTGTGCTAAGATGTAGGAATACAACAAGTAATAAATCAGGCAAATTCTGTGTTCCTGTGTAATCTCTGTTCTAGAAAAAACACATACTAATAAACATAAATGTGTGCGCTGAGTAATTCAGTAAGAGAGAAATACAGCGACAAAGAGCAAATGGAGGAAGCCATGACTGAAAAAGATAACTTGGATTTGTTAGCAGGTCATTTTTAGATTACACAGATATAAAAGTGGAGACAGGGTGACCAGTTACAAGGCTAATAAAAGAATTCAGGTATAATTCACAGGGTAACTCAGGAAGAAAGTTAGATTTAGTAAAACAAGCAAGTGAGCAATTTTGCCCTTTATGCCTTATGTCACTATATTTTGTCTCATTATAGCAAAAGCAATGGGTCCAATAGATCATGGCCTGAAACTTTCAACCCTGAGATACAAAATAATCTTTTCCTCTTTATAAGTTAATTATCTCAGTTTTTTGTTGTAGTGATGGAAAGACAACTAACACAAAATGACATAAGTTGCAAGGAAGTTGTGTCAGATTATGAAGGGAGAAGTTACAATGGTATGTGAAGAAGCATTCATTCATATTTAAGTAATGACACAGGTCTTGGCTGGACGAATCCCTAGACAGTTGAGTGGTTGTCCTTCCAGAAATAGGAGACAGCAAGTTCAAAGGTCCAGAGGCAGAAAGGTAGCATAAGTTTGAGGAACAAGGAGGAGGAATGAGTGAGCCTTGATAAAATTGATTGAATCACAATTGATGGATGCAATTCAATTATCACAAAGACAGGTTGTTTGAAGTACAGAGTTAAGTTTTACTTGTCATGATTGGCTATGCAAATTGAGGTGTTTAAGTACATGAGTGAGACATTTGTGTTTTAAGAGGATCATTCTAGCTACAAAATGAAAATAAACTCTGATGGAAAAGAAAAAACAGGCTATTACTGTAATCTTGGCATGGCATAACTGCGTCTTGGACTAAATTTGTGGTCTTGGAGACAAGAAGTGCTTAGATTCTAGAATTTAAATAAATAAATAAATAAAGTTGGCCTTACTTTCTGATGAAGGATTTAGCGTATTCATTACAATTCAGAATTTTTTTGAGAAAGTAACAATAAATCAAGCATTATTCTAGATATTGGGCACACATCAAAGTAAAACAGAATAAACCTGTCCTCCTAGAGCCCATATTCTGAAAAAAAAAAAATCAGTGGTGACTTAAGAGATATTAATGCTCAGCAATGGAATATGGAAAAGGCTCTTTGGAAGTAGAAGGCTGTAGGTATTGCAGATTTGTCCTCACTCTGAGATGAGTAGGAGGCATGAGGACTTACAAGCCAGGAACCTGAAATCAGAGCAGAGTTCAAAAGGGAAGATGTACATTTGTAGGTGATCAGCTATGGATGACCAGAGGATTCTGAGCATAAAAAAGGTAACCGAAGTGGTGCACACAGATAGAAAATGAGCTCAGGGCTCACCTTCAGAAGCTCCATCAGAGTCTTGGGAAACTAGGATATATCAGTGTGCAAGGGAAGGAAAGCATGACCACTGGTAGCTAGAAGAACAAGACAGTGCTGCTTTCTAGAAACCAAGGGAACCAATTCTTACAAGGATGAAACTCATCGAATGCGTCCACATGTCTACAAAGTTAAGCCAGGTGAAGACTGAATATTTACTGAATGAGGTTCAAAGAAAATATGAAGATAGACATTATAGATGGTGAGAATGGAAGGTTCCTTCCAATAGTTTTACTGTACAATATATAAAATGATTGAAGAAGAACTAAATGCAGCAGAGTGCTTTGTTTATCTTTATTTGGTAAACTTTAGAAAGAATTGTCAGCATAATTTCATGGAAATAATACCATGAGAAAGAAAATTATGATACTCAGGGTAGATGGGAAATTGCTGTCCATCACGTGTTGTTGGCAGTTCTACTTGGCTGTTTCTCATACCCACCCGTTCTTCCCAAGGATGCTGCCCTAATTAAGGACCTTGTCATTTCTCATGGGAGTTAGGAAGTCTTTTGAGCTGTTTAACCAAATCATAGCTCTGTTCTCCGGGTACTTTGCAATGCTGCCCTGTGACTTATCAAAGGTATACCTCTTCAGATTTCTTCCTGGCTTACTGCCCTTCACTGCTTCCACATACATGTTATCATCTTTAGGAACATCTTCTTGGCTTATCCTCAGAGGCTCCCTACAATCTGCCACTGAGCATTTCTCAAGCTTCACTTGTTGCTTCCCAGTCCCTCTAATGTCCCCCACCCCATCAACATTCCAAGTAATCAACAAAGGCAAGGCCGGAACTGCTTGTGCTTTATCCATTCCTCTGTTTGTTCATGTTATTATTTTTTTATACAAAATGGTATTTCTCTCTGCTTTTATTTTGGCCAGATAATGTACTACAATATTTTAAGATAACTGAAGAACAAATAAAATAGTTGACCCCTTATATAAATTTCCTTCTTTGATGAAGTTATAGCACTCTAGAAAAATTGCTATTGTAATGTATGTGGTTGTATAATCAAATATTCCCTTCATTGTCTCTTCATAAATTATGTATTTTTAATAAAAATAACCATATTTTGATCAACGTAGTATCTGTATCTTATAATGTAAGAACTCGGTAATTGGTGAATGCATCAATTAGAAGATCTAAGAGCTACTAAAAAAGTCTTTCCTGGCTAGCCTGAAGCCTCAGTAATATGTCCGAGAGAGAGGAGCTGTGGCCCCATAATACGAGATGAGAAAATTCAGTACTTCTAATTAAGGTCTGTCCATGTTACCATATAAAAATGTACTCTAACAGTTGTAAATTACAGATTAATAGAAAACATCCACATTTTCATTAACATATGTGTTTTGAATTTTGGCTTATAATACATAAAATATAAAAAATGCATATATGCATACATGCATGTTTATAATTTACTGTATTCAATTTATATTTGTTTAAGTAAACAGTTATAGCTAGTAAAACAAAAAGATACTGGAGATACCAAAACTATGATATGAACACGAAAATGCAACTCCCCGAAAGAAAGACACATGCCCCAGACTAGTAAAGTGGATTAAAATGTGATTTTATTTGGAATGAGACAGAGTTTTCTAGACAGGCTAATCATCTGTGTCAACCAGAAACATTAATGTAATTTAGTGAAATGATTCTTTTAATATAGTTAATTTTCTATTCATTTTTTTTGGTTTTCCCAAATGCCATTATGTTAGGTTGTAGATTAAAATGTTTAAAGTTCATTAAAAGAAAACACTCATTCATCATAAATATCATTAAATCATGAAATATTCAGTATCAGAATTCTGAACAAGGAGTGATGGCTCTTAAAATTACTGAACCTTTTTATGAGTCCCCAATTTTCAGCATAATTCCTGTGAGTTTATTGAATTTGTGGAGTTGTTTTGTTATACTTTTTGTTTTCTTTTTAATTCTGTTTCCAATTGAGGTAATATATTTGTACATGTTTGTGGGTTACAGTGTAATGTTTTAATGCATGCATTCATTGTGGAATCAAGGTGTTTAGCATATCCATCTCCACAAATAGTTATCATTTTTTTTGGTGACATTGTTAAAAATATTCCAATTACATTAAAATACAGAGTAAAACATTGCTACCAATAGACTTTGTACTGTACAGAACAGTGACCACACTTACTCCTCCTCCTTAACAATACCATGAAACCCATTGACCTCAATCTGGCCTCTTCACAATTGGTGCAATACTACCTAAGGAAAATAGTTGAAATGATGAAGAAAGAAGAGAGAGAGAATTACAAAAAAAAAAAAAAAATCACAAGAAGAAAGAGAAACAGAAAGAAAGATAGAGACAAAACTTCAATTCGGCCTCTGCTCACCCAGGTGTTCTGTGACTCTATCTCTCTTTGTTAGGGTTTGTATCTCAACTCTCCAAGCCTCATTTGGCACAGGCTCTATTGCCAGCCTGTGACACAGTTCGTGGGTGACAGAACCTTTGGAAGGCTAGGTCTAGTGGAAGGAAGTTAGGTCCTTGGGCTGTGCCCTTGAAGGAGAGATTAGGACTCCCAGTCTTCCCTACCCCCTTCTTTTGCTGGCCACATGCCATGAGGTGAACAGACCTTTGCCACGTGCTTCTGCTAGGATATTCTGCCTTGCCATAGACAGAAATGGGGCTGTGTGCCCATGTACTGCACCCTCCAAAACTGTCAGGGTAGACAAACTCTTTCCTTGTTTAAACTTTTTAGTTTAGGTATTTCTCACAGTGATGTAAAACTTGCTAACACATTTATATAATAGAATCTATTTCAGGAATAAAGATCTATAGAAGGACTGAAAGAGCAAGATTATTAATTTTCCAAAATGGAATTTTATATAGATTAAAAATTATTTTTAAAACATTCATATAGTGTATTTCATTATAAAATTTTAAGAAAGTATAATGAGTTACAATTAATTACATTCTTTCACATTGTGTATAATCTTTTTATCACTACACGTCTTCAGCCCCACTTGGTTTCATATTATGAGATTTAAGTCATTTCTATTTTAATATTTTTACTAGATTCAATACATTCTGTTTTATAATGCTTTCAACTTTTCAATGCAATTAATTATTGCATGTTTTCAGTGTTTATTAAAATATTGATTTAGTTCAAGTCCTATGCAATCAGATTTATAGATTTGTCCATCATTATTATTAGAGAATATGCATAGTTTTGAGTTTGAGTATCTATATTCCCAAATTGTAGAGACAAATGTCATTCCTCCCAACCACCTTCTCCTATTGTTTATTTATGGAGAATAAACCCTTCACCCCTACACCAACCCCAAGTATTCTCTTCTTCCATGGGCAGTGTGTTCAAAGAAAAATAATAGCCACCATTATTTTTAATTAAAACAGGTTAAAATTTTTTTCATGATTTTTGATGTGTTTTATAAATAACTGTTTATGTTTTTCCTCAGTTTTCTAGTTGAGTAATTTTTTAAAAATTATAATTTTTATGAATTTTTATATATTAACACTAATAGCTATGTCTTAATCACTTACTTGGTTTCAAATCACAGAAAAAATTAGACTACATTAAGGAAACATTTTATGGAGTTTGAGCATACATATTTTTCCACACTGTTAAAAATCAGAAATTATACTTAGGTCTTATGAGTATGGAGCCTAAGATTTATAAACTACTACTATAAAGACAATTTAAAAAAATTTCACTCTTTTTCAAACTACATATCTACTTTCTCCCTGATGAGTGATTATTTGTTTTTGAAAAAGCTTCACCACTTCCTCAAGAGCAGAAAATGAACAAAGATATGGATCATCATTCAGTTGTGTTGATAATCAAACACGATTCTGGCTATCCTACTTTGAGTCCATCCCTGGCTCTTACAGTAAGCTGGCACTATCAAGAGAAGGTAGCTGTTGAGGTTTTGGTGGTTGACCACTTTAGAAGAAGTCACTAGGGCAAGCAATTGGTCTTAGGTGGTCTGTTTTACAGATTGGAAACATGTTCCCAGTTTTTATTTATCTTTTGGATTTTCATGTTGTTGTGCTTTTTTCCCTAAAGTTTCCAGTAGAAAGTTTTAAAAATATTACACTAGACTCTTCTAAAATTTTCATTCTTGCTTTTTGAATTATATGTCCTTTTTAAAATTTCCTTTACACTAAAAGATAGTTGAAAATTAATTTTATTCTTTCTATAAAGTTAAAAAGAGGTAAGATGACAGAATAGAAGCATCATTTACGTAAATCTGGAAGTGAGAGTAGTTAACACTTAGAAAGAAGAAACTAAATGACAAATAGAGAAAGAGCTCCAGGAATCAGGAAAGTGGTGACAAGAAAGCTAAAACTCATGGAAAATCTGGAAGGAGACGTGAAGAAAAATAAGTTTAAGTCTGCAATTTCAACTACAGTTCTTATCAGGGAGGGAACTCAACTCAACGAGCACTAAGTAAGCCTGATTGGATGGGTCTCCCCAGTTACAAACAATGAACTGGGAGCTATAGCTGCAGGAGAAACTCATGGTCATTGCAAGCTGTAAGTGACTCCTCTCAATGGCAGGCTAGCTTTGGAGAAGAAATCCACTGTAACAATTGCCATAACTTGGAGTGGTATAACCAGGAGGCATTTTGAGAGTGGGCACATTGTTTTGAGACAGCAATGCTGGGGACCAAAAGTCTTAGAACAATCTCACATTAGGGTTCCGAGGGACACTCTTCTGCAGTGGCTGGATGGGAGACAGCCACAAGGGACAGTTGTAGAAAGGAAAGCTAGTTCCAGACCACCTGAGCCCTTTAAGCAGCAGGGAACTCAGTTTGTGGGTGTCATGATAGTTGGGATCACTTCTCTGTATAATGAGAAGTAGGGCTTGTCCTCCACATTTTTCTGAAATTGCTGAGGTCCAGCCAGAAGATTTTAATTCTCTCTTACTACCTCACTTCAGCCCAGAATTCAGTGATCTGTTTCCATTCCACAATCTCAAATGTGTTGGAATCTACCTCTGCTTTAACCTTTGTCATATCCATGGGTCCATGGCTTGGGGGATGTGGTTTCTAAAGAATATAGGGGACTGCACCATCCCACATGCTGCATAGATATTTGGGGATAGCAGTCTCTCCACTTGTACAGACAGAAAAAAAAAATACAGGAAAATCCTATAGTCCATATAGCCCTAAGGTATGCAACATAGTTCAGATTTGCCTTATTTAGCAAAAACAGTGGGTCACGGATCAGCATTCACACAGTACAAACCTGATAAGTATAAAAGGAGAGCAAATAGGGAGGTCCCATAACCCTCTTGGATACTCTGTGGATTGATAACCACAGGTCCTGGAAAGAAACTTTACTAATCTAAACATTTTGATTTGCAGAGATATTTTTGGATTTTTTTTCCTTTCTGTTTCATTATTTTTTCTTTTGTTTATTTTCCCTCTTTTTTCTTTATAGTTTTGTTTTTTATTTTTCTAATTATCATTTAATTAAATATTTACATCTTTCTTTTTCTTTCTTTTTCTTATTATGCTATTTTACTTTTTATAAAATCATGACTTTTTCCTATTTTCTCATTTTATGTGAACTCTATTTTATTATTATTACTATTTTTTTCAATACTAGAGATAGAGCACAGGTCCTTTACATCAAGCTACATCATTATTCATCCCCCTTTGAACAGGCTCTCATTAAATTACTAAATTGCTAAATTGTCAAGGCTGGGCTTAAAGATATGATCTTCCTGTCTTCACTTCCCAGAGTGATAGGATTACAGGTATGTGTCACCATATCCAGCTAGAATTATTATGTTTAATTTTTTAATCACTATTTACTTGGCTTTATTTTCTATTGTCAATGGTCATTTAGCTATTGCATTGTGTTTTACTGTATTTCAATGTCTAGTGTGTTTTGGTGTAATTAGTAATACTTCAATATTTTTCTCTTCTCCACCTCATATTGGGGATAAAGCCTTCAAAACAAGGATGGTCACTAAAAAGGCCCTTATATCAAAGTGGAAGAGAGATCTTCCATTAGATGCATACATCTCAACACAGAAATGAGAAATATAAAAAAGGCAACATTACATCCGAAAAAGGACTATAGGTTGCTAGTAACTGAATGCAGAGATATTCAGGTGGAAGAATGTTAGGCAAACAATTCGAAAGATTGATTATTAAATAGATAAAATCCTTAAAAGAGCATGTAAAGAAATAGCTGGATAAACTCAGGAAGTGAATACAGGACATGTAAGAGTAACTCAAAACAGAGACAGCTTTATGAAGCAGCACCAAATGGAAGTCTTGAAAAATGGAAAATCTCTGTACATAGAATAAAGAACTAAATACAAATCCCCACTAATACATGGGACAAGCAGAAGTCAGAATTTCAGGGCTTAAAGCCAAGGTTGATGGATTGACAAACTCAGAAAGTAATAAAGAAATTATCAACAAAATACCTGGAAATACTAGGACACATTTAAAAATAAAGAGAGGATTGATGTAGAGCAGGTTACTGAGGTACAGATTAGTGATACAGAAAATCCATTCTGTGTAATTATAACAGAAATTTTCCCAAATTCTTGGAAAGGCATGAGCATGCAGGAATGGAAAACATTTAGAAACCTAAACAGCCTTGATTGCAATACAACCTCCACATTGTGTATTGTAGTTAAAATGCCAGAGGAACACAACAAGAAAAGAATATTGAAAGCTGTGAGAGAGAAATGCCAAATTGCCTATAAAGACAAACTGATCAGAATAACTACACATTTCTCTGTATAAATGTTGCAGACCAAGAGGATATAGGACAATGCATTTCAACTCTTGAAAGAAAATAATTTCCATCTTATGTTACTATATTCAGCAAAGCTCTGCTTCGTAATTGAAGGAGAAGTAAAAACAATACAAGATAAGCATAAACTGAAGGAATTCATGACCACTGAACTAGCACTACAGAAGATAATTCAAGGAATTCTACATATGGAAAGAAAGGGTAGATAGGCAAATGAGAAGAAGAAAATAAACACTAGAAAACAAAATAACAGGACTTATGACATAATTCTGTATTATACTTCAAAAAGTAAATCATCTTAATTCTCCAATTAAAAGACACGGACTGGCAGACTTGATTGGAAAACGGTTTCCAACCTTTTGCTGCCTGCAAGAAATGCACCTCATAAACAAAGACAATAGCTGACTAAATGTAAAAGGATGGAAAATGATATCCCGTACAAAAAAAAATTTTTAAAAAGAAGTAATGACACTCACCTCTAAAAACTGACTTCATAACCAAATTGATGAGGTAAGAGAAAGAAAGTTACTACATTTTGATAAAGGGAATAAACCACCAAGAAGATAATATATATACATACATATAATGATTATTGGTGCACCAATTTCATCTTTAAAAATTGCACAACATAAATACAATAATAGTTGGTGATGTCAATACTGCATTCTCACTTCTCTTCTTGGATTATTTTTACTTTTTACAGACCAAAAAGTAAATCAGCAAAGAAACATCAAATTTAAATTGCCCCATAGATCAAATGTATAATGAACACTTGTACAGTATTCTATCTACCCACTGCAAATACACATTGTTTTCAGCATCTTATGAAATGTTCTCCAAAATAGATCGTATTTTGTGCCATAATGCAAGTCTTCAACCCTCGCCCACACAATTTTCCTGTATTTTATCTGATTATAGTAGAATGGAACTAAAAATCGAAAAGGAGACCTACAAAAATATGTACACATGGTGATTGGTCAATTCAGTTCTGAATGATCAGTGGGTCATTAAAGAAACTGAGATGGGGAAATTAAAAAAATCCTGGAAGCAAATGAAAATGGAAATATGACATACCAGAATTTCTGGAATACAGAAAAGGCAGTTCTAATAAGATATATATATATATATCCCTATGAATGTGCCTACATCAAACATCAGTGATTGTGTCTTTGTATACTGGTGCAAGCCTGTAATTCCAGCATTCTCGGAGACAAAGGAAGGGGGATCTCAAGTTTAAACCCAGTCTGGGACACTTAGTGCCTTAGTGAGACCTTGTCTCAAAATAAAAAACAAAAAGTGCTGGGGATGTAGCTCAGGGTGAAGGTCATGGGATTAATTCCCAGTACCGACAAAAAAGAGACAGAAAGAAAGAGAGAGAGCTCTCTATGACCTAATAATGCATCTCAAGTTCATAGACAATAAGAACAACCGCAAAGGAAATCCAACAAATACAATAAACAGTAAAGATGACCACTCATACTAATGTGATAGGGACTAGAGGAAGAATACAAAAGAACAATGAAATATAATTTATTCTTTGAGAAGGTAAATAAGATCAATAAACCCTTAACCAACCTAAGTTTCAAAAAGAAAAAAACCTAATTTAATGTTATTATAGGTGTAAAAGGGCATGTTACAACAATTTCTTCTAAAACCCAGAGGATCAATAGGAATTTTATGTCTATGTTCCAATAAATTCATGAATCTAAGACAAATCTCAAATTTGTAAATACACATAACCTTAGAAAATTGAACCAGAAGAAAAAAAAAAGCCTAATAGGTCAATAACAAACAATGCCATTAAAACAATAATCAAAAAAAGAAAGCCTCTTAACAAAGACAAGCCCAGCACTCTGCAGATTCACTGCTGGGTATTAACTGACCTTTGGAGAACACCCACACTTCTCAAACTCGTCCATGAAACATATGAGGAAGGCACATTTCCCAACTCATTTTACCAGACCAACACTGCCCTGATACCAAAGCTAGATATGTGTACAAATACAAGGCAAACTATACACTAATATCATTAATGAGCATAGATGAAAATCTTTAATAGAATATCTACAAACCAAACATATGAAAAAGACCACACAACATAATAAAGACTATTTTATCTCAGGGTTACAGCAGTGGTTCAGCAAATGCAAAACAATATGTGTATAGTGCAACCACATAAGTGCAATCAATGATAAAAACCACACAATCATCTCAATTGGGAAAAAAGCCTTCAAAAAATTTAACATTCCTTAATAATAAAAGCCTTGAAGAGACTAGGCATAAAAAGATCATAATTAGATCCTCAACAAAATAGAGGGTATATATGACAATTCCACGGCCAACATCATAGCAAATGGGGATAAACTGAAAGTATGTCCTCTAAAATCAGGAATGAGCAAGGATATCCACTCTCACCACTTCAGTTCAATATAGTACAGTACTATGAACTTTAACCACAGAATTGGGCAAGCGAATAAAATAAAAGGGATGCAAACAAGAAAGGAATAAGTCCAGTCACCCTTATTTTCAAAGACCTAAGTATAAGACCTGCAAGTTTGAAACTGCTAGAAAAAAACAAAAACTAAAACAAAAAACAGAGGGGAAGCACTTGAAGCCATAGCAAAGGCAAAGGCAGCCTGCCTAGGTCTCCAATAGCACAGGAAATAATAGCAACAATCAACAAATGTAACTACATGAAGCTAAAAGGCTTCTGAAAGCAAAGTAAACAATAAGCAAAGTAAAAAACAGCCTACAGACTATGAAAAAGTCTTTGGCAGCTACTCTTCAGACAGACGATTAATATCTAGAATATGTAAAAACTCAAAACTTGACACCAAAAACAAATAGCCTAATCCATAAAGCAAAGGAACTAACAGACAGTTCTCAAATGAATAAGTACAAAGGTCCAGTAATTATATGAAAAAGATGTTCAATATCTTCAGCCATCAGAGAAATTCAAATACAATTAAATTGAGATTTCATCTCGTTCAAGTCAGAATGGCTACCTTCAAGATTACAAAAAGAAATAAATGCTGACCAGGGTGCAGGGGAAAAGCAATTCTTCTAAAATATTGGTGGAATGAAAATTAGTACAGCCACTATGGAAATCAGTATGGAACTTCTGCCAAAACACTGAAAACAAGCTACTGTATGATCCTCCCTCACTGCTTCTTGGTATATGTGGAAAGGAATTAAAGGGAGCCTACTATAGAGATATCTACATACCCATGTTCATTGTAGCACAATTCACAATAGCCAAGATATGGAACCACCCTAAGTGCCCAATAATGAGGAATGTGAGATAAATGTGGTATATTTACAAAATGGAGTACATTCAGTCATATAAAAAGCAAAACTGTCAATTGCTAGAAAATGGATACAACTGGAGATAATCATGTTAAATAATAAAGCAGACTGAGAAACACAAGTATCATATGTGTCTCTAATAAGCAGTATCTTAAGAAAAAGACATGAAAGTAGAAGGGAGACAACTATTAGAAAAAAGAAGAGAATAACGGTGAGAGGATTGTAAGGGGGCTTTAGAGGGGTTGGGTATGAACATCATGTGTTATATACATTTATGAAAATAACACATTGAAAATCTGTATTTTATGAAATTAATATGCATTTTAAACGTTAAAATATTACCATCTAGTATTTTATCTGATGAAATTGCAAGTCTTAAAAATAGCAAATACATCAAGCCTTAGCTTCAGTTTCATCCTAATTTGAGGGAAAATGCATATGTATCTTGACCAGAGAATATAATTAATGGCTTTCAGAATAATGGAATCCTTTATTCAGAGTTGTAGTTTGGCTATTGAAAAACTATTTCTAGGACACCAGAAAGACAAGACATGAACTGATTACCTCAGGGCCCATCTGTACCTGACTCTGAGTATTGTCATTTCCACAGTACTGCAAGTGAGAACCGAGCATGGTCTTTAGAAAGACTGAGATATGGTGAGGTAAGCCTTTAAGAGAAAACTTAACCGTTGAAGAAGAGCCACAACCAATACAGTTTTACGAAGTGGAAAGAAATCTGTATTGTCTGAAGAGTCAGTTGTGAAGAGAGCACCATTTCCTGCTTGCTCTAACACAATACACCCTTCCCAGTAATCCCCTGGGACTCCAGTTTAGTATCATGCATGAAAGTGGTGTACATATTGAAAGTTATACTCCAAGAAAATGTGCTTAAGGGCAGAGCATAGAATAGAATAAATCAATTCAAGTAGAAACCATATCACGTAGTCCAGCTACTGTGGTAAATTTGGAAGAGATGCAAATTTGTGAATACAGAAGTTTCTAATTGATTTCTAAATATCAAAAGAATTAAAACACTATAATCAATGTAATAATCTGTTACGAGAGAAATGTTTTGTTTCTTTTTAATTTAATCCTCTCTTCAGAAGAATACACAAGAAAAAATATCTCAGTTTGGCACATGGAATTGGCCTACAGCAACCACTAACTAACTCAGTCCTCGTCTTTGATGTGAAACAACTAAGAGAAATGTGCACATTGAAATCCATGTTTGTGGAAGGTTAAACAATGTCTGTTTTTGCAGTGCTCTGTCCTGGTTCCTGCTTCCTCACATCTGGAGGTATATTCGACCTCATGCCTGAATCCATAGCTGATAGAGGTCCTTGAACAATAACTTGTTTTTACCTTTGGGATGATAGACACAGTACTGCATTGATTACTACCTGTTCTCAATAGTACCACGGTTAATTCTGCATATTGTCCAGCTGCTCTGAAGTAATAGTCCACAATTTATCTTTCTCCTTCAGAAGGATTAATATCCCAGAAGGAATCCTTGTAGTAAATCCAGGGAAAAGAGGCCTTGTATAGCAAAATAGCCCAAAGCCGCACCTCTTTTGCGCAGTGGGAGTCAGAAAGTGGTTAGGGTATTCTGCTCTCTCACCAGAGTACGTTAGATTTACCCCATGTAGTATGAGTGGCTGAATCTGGGCACAGCCTCAGTCTTTTCTCTGGGTGTGAGGCCCTGAACAGACACTGCTGAAGGGGAGAGGACAGTCGTGGTCACCCCATGTGGATTCCTTCTGCCCGTCAGTGCAAGGTCAAGAGAACAACACGGAGCCAATGTTGTCTGGCTCTCCCTGCCACTGCTCAGTCTGTCCCCTCCTACAGGCCCCCTCCTTCCCCTTTCTACCATTTCATTTCTCTCCCTTTTCCACTTTTCCTTTCGTATTTCTTCTCTCAACACTGTTAAGAGCCCAGACTCTGACTACACAGGACAGAGCCTACGCCCCTTGTCCACAGATGCGACTCCTCTGGCAATTATAAAGCTGACTGCCCTGTTTTCTCTTCTTTAATTTGTGTTGTTAAAATTTGAGTAAATATGTAAGGTGTTTCTACATTTTAGAATTCCGCGGAAATGTCTGGCATTCCCACAAAAGCTTGTTTCTCATTGATCCATTACAAATGGTCTTTTCTTGTCATTTTATAATAGTGTACTACAAAAAATCCAACAAAGTACTTTAGCGCACTGGCTACATAGTATAAGGATTACTTATAAAAACATATCCCTAATGATATATTTAACTGTGGGATAGTTCTAGACTTGGATGATTTTATTTCTAAGAATGACTTTAAACGTTCTTTTTTTTTTCATTAAGATTATTGGTACATTTTAGGTATAAAATACAGTTACATTCATCATTGGGATCTTGTACTTTACATGATGTATCTTGGTTCTTAGTTTTTCCCCCTTCTCCTGCCCTCCCTATTTACTAAGATTTTGTCTCCTTTTTTTTCCTTTTCTCATATTTTTTTTCTTTTCCCTTCTTTCCTTTCCTCTATCCCTAACCTTCTTATTTCTATACAATTTAGGAAATAACTTTTTATATTCTATAAAATGGTTTTAGGAACTGTGGAAGCCATAGCCCTTTTCTCTCTTCCTGATTTGATGTGTAAATTCACAAGCATTGATTTTATTTCTGTGTCATTATCATTAGCTGCACAGTACAAATGTAAATAAAGCTACAGAGGAGATAGAAACACTGAAGAGAAAGAGTAGATATACAAGAAGGTGAAACATCAGGTTATGTTCCAAACTGTATCAGTGATTGCATGTAATTAACTCCTCATGGCCATTCTTTGGTTTACCACTCTGTATGGCACTTTATATACCTGGGTTATTTGTTCTTACAGCTTTTCTACTCATAGTGGATATTCTGTTAAACAGTTTTAGTCTTTATTTAAAAATTAAGTGTGACTAATATATTATAAATCATGAATGATTTTAATAAAAACCATCATGGTCAATAAAGTATAAATTCAGAAAAGTGTAACTTACTTTTTCAAATTTCACTACCTAAATCTGAGATAAGACACTATAAGAAAAATTTTGGTCATTTTCATGCGGGATTTTTTTGTTGGTATTGTTCCTACTAAACAAGTTTTCAAATGCTTTTGCATGCCATTTATGAGTAACAAAGAAATAATTGCTTTAAGTTAATATGCAATATGTGGCTTGTTTCATTAAGTAACTGAAAACTAATATCTATTCTTCACAGCTGGTACATTTACTTTGTCAACTGTATATGTACACTGAGGACTAAATGAGCATTTAAGAATTAACAGTGGATGGGCTGGGGACTTAGCTCAGTGGTTTTGCCACCTGCTGTGCAAGCGCAAGGACCCGAGTTCGATCCCCTGTACCAATAAAACAAACAAACAAACAAAACAAGAATTAACAGTGAAACATGATTGGGATGATCAAATAAAATTCTAGGGACAGGATATGAAAAGCACATGAAGACTGAAGACCTTCATCCTTTATTCCTTTTGTACTTCTGCAAAGATGCACCAGATTCTTAAGCTGTAAGCATTCAAGAGTCTTGGAAATGAAAAGGCCAACAAAAATGAAGAAGAGCATGATGAAATAATGGGGTGTTATTCAACCTTCACTTCACACTCACAAAACTATGCATTGATTCTGCTTTGTGTTTATTTCAGACACAAAATATTTGACCATGGATAAAGAGTGACAATGGCTATTGAAACATTAACTAAAGGTGTTTTTCTTCTTGTGCTTCTTTCTAATAGTTTGACTTTAAAAATTCTGACATTTCCATCAGAGTAAATAAAAATTTTTAGATAACTATTTCTCATTCAGCGTTAAGATGATAATTTTGGTTTATGTTTCCTTTACGTTTGTTTTGCTAAAGTGAAATAGTTTTATTATAATAACTTTATATTATTAATATTCTACCAGGGAGAAATTGCCTATTACTATCTGAAAGTGATATCACTGTTTTCACATAAAACTTATGAGGATGACATTTAGTGTATGCCCTTTAGAGAATATCATTTTTTGCTACAGAGTGAAAATTTGAACTGGTAAATAATTTTTTGTTGAAAGTCAAAATAGTTAAAATAGGAACCAACAATGAAATGAGTGTTGTTCTTTTTAGCAAAAGCCCATTGTGAAGTTAATAGAGTGAACATTTTTATTACATTTTGACAGTTATCTATACAGTTCAGACTTCATTCTCTAAAAACACATTTTAGCAAAGAACAGTGTAATATTAAATAAGCTCTAAGTGTTTGGGAATACATTCTTTAAACTTTCTACTCATCTCAAAACTATAGCTCATTATGACAAATACACTTTTAAGATATATATATATATATTTATGTCATATATATATGACATATATCCTATGCATATATATCCAAATACTGTAGTATCTGGTACCAAATGGAAACATAAAATGGTCTTGGCATCTCTGTTTTATCAAAATATTAGCTGTTAATTGAATCATCAATTTTTAAATTAAAATTTATTTCACTATCATATCTCCACTACAATTACTGGAACACTGTAGACACATGAATGTGTGTTTCCTGAAGAATAAATTTAACAAGCATTGTAATTTCTCTATATATTTTAGATAATTGCCAGCATTAGTTTACAGCCCTGCCCATCAGAAAATGCTAAGAAATCTGAAGAGTAAAAACTAAAATCAATCTCCATGAAATTTTAGTTCATGTATTATTTTCCATACATATAACAAAAATCACAAGTCTTTAGGTAAATCCATATTGAACTACTATTACCTGGAGACAACTCAAAAATATGTGTTCTGGAAGGAAGCCAGCCAGGAGTTTGAACACTTTGTAGCACAAACTAGTCAGACCTAGAAAAACAAGTACACCATGTTTCCTCTTCTTTGTAAATGTTTAAAGAAAAGTTGATCTGAATATAGAATAGTGGCTTGTAAAGGCTGGAGATGATGGTGGGGAAGATAGAAGGAGGCTAGATATGGGGACCCCAATACTGAAGTTGCAGTGCTCTACAGCATAGTGGTCCACAGCATAGAGTGCTCTACAGCAAAGAGTCCACAGTAACCTATTGGATATTTCAGGAATAGCTTAGATACAAGCTTCAAGACTCCAAACACAAATAAGGAGATAGAAATATTAACTACCCTGACTTGACAGTTTATTTTGTATACAGATAATAAAATAATATGCTGTACCCCATAAATATATACAAGTGTTATGTTAATCAAGTATTCAAAATGTTTTAGGAGATGGAAATATGAACCATATGATTACACACTATGCATATGTGTTGAATTTTCACACTGTAGGCCATTACCTTGTACAATTAAAAAGTTATTATTTAAAGAATTAAAAATAAAGTTTTTTGTAGCCCAGATACAGGAAATTGGCCAGAGTATACCTTGTCCTAAAAAATGTTTGCTGTTGAAATTTTCAGAAGATATGGTGAAGCTGAAGTTCTATTTGGCATAAGATACTAAATAGAGTCAGCAATAAAAAGTGTTGTTTGGACAATATCATGATAACAAGTATGTTATTGTTCAGTAGTAAGGAGCTACGTTTTTACAGGACCCACTGAGAAATTGTGAATTTTTCAAGTTGTTCTTCAGAACTTTGCTACATTCATTTTCTTTTAAGCACCAACAAGTGTAAGCCCAAAGTTACAAACCAGATTTCATTGTTATCTGATATTTCTAAATCTAAAAACCTAGTGGTTTTGAAAATTTAGGTGATAACTGATGCCTAAGTGAGATCATTACTTTCTTGTGAGGTTTTATTTTTCCATATCTATGTCAATCATATATTGAATTAGCTGGTACAGAATACAAACAATGCAATATAGGCCTGAAAGTTCAAGGAGAGCAAGATTTTCCAAAAGGCCCTCAAGTGTTTCCTTAGTCCTTCCCTCACCCTTGTTATGTGTTGTGAACAAGGAAAATCAACTCTTGTCCCCCACCTTAATTTCCAAACTTGGTGTCCCAGAGCTCAGCAATGCTGCTATTTTCAACGACCAGGTCCATACAGGGCGCTAACACGTGTGCTAAAGTGAGATGGGGAACAAGAGTATTGGCGTTGATCATTATGAGAGCAGATTAGAATCTGCAGACAGTATGTGCAGTTAGTACTGTTATGATTAAAAGAAATTATGGAAATTGGAACAAAATTAAAAAGAGTTGCAATGGACTAATAAATCTTATAATTATTAAAACATGTTTCTATGATGAAATGAGAAGAGAGCAAAATAAATTTGGAGGAAAGCAAATGGAAAATGAATGATACAAAACATTTAAGAAAGTAAGAATGAGGAGTATCTACAACCCATGGGGAAGAGAGTAAATTTCCCTACAAGTATGTAAGCATGGTGGAGGGGATGGGAAAGGGTGAAGAGGTGGCCGCCAGCTTGTATATTTACTGTGAAGTTTAGAAGAAGAAAAATAGAAAATAGAAATATACAGCATATAAATGAGTTTTTAAATGTCAAATTTATAAAAATATGTAGTTTGAGAAATATAGAATCCAAGGACATGCCCGACTCCTTCCTGCGTGAGAACTAATCTGGAACAATGAAGTCTTCCCTCAAAAATGCTTGTATTTATTTTTCCCACAGAGCAGAGGAATTAGGACTCATATAGAAAAATTAAATTAAGTTCAGTCGAGGTGGAAAAAGAAATATTTATTACACACTTGAAATTTTTAAGTAAAATACTTAACCAAGTATCTGTAGTCAACATCTACAATCACGGTTTTCAGAATTTGAGAGGATTTCATTTACCTTCTGCTTTTTA
This sequence comes from Heterocephalus glaber, assembly GCF_000247695.1. The sequence goes on along the minus strand of NW_004624753.1, from coordinate 24,709,917 downwards.
AAAATTTAAAATAAGTCTATTTTCTATGTGTACATAAAAGTCTTACAGTTTGTGCATGTTAGTGGAGTAACTTGTGATGTGTTAAGCCCCATTTATACCCTTAAACTTCTATCATTTATACTTAAAGCATTCAAAATCCTTTCCTTTGCATTTGAAACTTACAGTACATTATTTGTTACCAATTGTTAACAAGCTGTCCAATAGCACACCAGAGCTTCTAAGTCTTCAGTTTTTTACTTGGAACCAAGCTTTCCTGTCCCTACTTCTTCTCTTCTCTGCCCAGCCTCTGGTGATCACCATTGTCCTCTCAACTACAGGATCAACTCTTAGATTCCACTATTGACTGAGATTACAGGTTACTTGCTTTTCTGTGCTTGGCATTCAATCTCCTTCCCCAGTAAGATGTAAGTGCAGCATAGTGTCTGCAACAGGGAGATTTACAAAATAGGTTTATCTTAACAGCGGCCTGGAAACTGTAACACTCCAGTAAATCTCAGGGAAAATTCTAATCTTGCTCTCGGAAAGGGAGAGTAATATGAAAGATCTCCAAACTTTCTTGCCTGCATAACACTTTTCTCCTAAGATATCAATATTTTTCTTATGGAACACATTCTACAAAAAAAATGATATCTTAGACAATCCAGCAATGAAGTGTGATCTTTAAGCTCGTATTCCACAGTTGGCCAAAAAGATGAAAATTTTAGCTGTCTGAAACAGGCTGTTTACACATCAAATGGTTACCTAGATCCCAAAGAAGTTAACAAAATGTACAAGAAGTAAGTTATGTGTTATTTTGTGAAGAAAAACCAGTTGGAGTATGTAAATATGTAATTATACTAATAGAGTTTTATTACATGTTCATGTATGTATGTATGTGTATATACATGTGCATTGAATACATGTGTTTGCTGACTCTCAGTATAGTATGTTTCTACAAAGGACAAAAATTTGCTTTTCTCAAACCTGTAACAACTTCAGTATATTATCCTTTAATAAAAGAATTCAAATTGATATGTTTCCTTGCATCCAAGTACAGATTCAATGAACACTTTTTGAGAACCTATAATACGTTTGCAGCTTTGCTGCAGGGTGATGATGAAACAATGAACAAGACTCAGCTTTTGCCCCCAGTACACTCACACCCAGTGAAATGGCAATTAAAAGATGATTTTTGTCAATTACAGAGATACTTGTCAATGATTATCTCTTTTATAAAGAGATATATAAAGAGATATATCTTTTATTCTATCCTATTTTTTTCCTTTGGTATGGAAAAATGGAATATTTGCCATAAGTTATTCTATTTAGTAATCTCAGTAATATTAGTGTGTTATTTACCTCTAAGGGACTATTTTATAGAAAGAAATAAAGTATTTTGAAACAAGCTAATATTTAGAATTATTGAAGCAGAGGACATTTCTACACTGAAAGTAGAATGACAAATTTATCGATATGCTGCAGGTTGTAGCAACAATTAAACAATCTTTGTAACACTTTCTGTAATGCAGAGAAGATCATCTATAGATATCACCAAATGAGGGACAAATCTATGAACCTTTTCGTAGTTTGGAGACTACCTCAAATATTAGTTTCCTGGTACACAGTCATTTTTAAATATCATCTTTGTTCATATTTAATTCATGTACTACAAACATCACCATTTAAAAGTGTAGAATTCAGAGCTTTTAAAATTGCTACCTTTAACTAATTCTGGAATATTTTGTCATTCTCAACAGAAAGCTGGCATCCATTCTCCCCTTCTATTTTCTGTAACTACCACTAAAATTCTTTCTATCCATATGGTTTTGTTGTTCTGGATACTTAATAAAAGTAGACTAAAAAGTTCTGAAGTATACTTGTACAATATGGTAACTACAGCAATGTATTACCTATTTCAAAAAAGTAGAAGAGGGGCTTTTAATGTTTTTACAGTGAATAAATGCTAAATGTTTAAGGAGATAGATACATTTAACCTACTTTAAACATTATACAACACATATAAGTATCAGAATATCACCTGATACTCCATATAGCCTAAATATTAATAATATTTATCTTTTATGCATCAGTTAAAATGGGTTTAAATTTTAAAATATGTAAAAATAACTAAAAGGAACATCTATATTGCATAATTTTGTAACTAATTTCTTTTACTTAGCATTATAGTTTTTACATTTCTGCCACACAGTAATGTATACTAGTATTATATTACCATTTATCAATGAATAATATTGTACTGTACAAATATGACACACTGTGTATTGTAATGTCCTTTTATTCCCTGGTGGACATATGAATTGTTGCACTTTTTGGCTCACACATCTTCACAAGCTTTTTCATGCACCATCGTTAGAATTATTTTCTTTATGCTTCAGAATTGAAGCACCATTTTCCACACACTCTGAAGCAGGAGGAGCTGCTGGCCATATGTGATTATGCTTAGCTAATGGCAGCAGTGGTCCTCTAGTTCCTATCATTGAAAATTTGTGATACCTTCAAACCTCTTTGGCTTTTTCTCTTAAGTTTATTTTATTTTTAATTTTAAAATTTCCTACCTATTTATGTAATAGAGTGTGATGTTTGATATTATTATTAAATCAGGATATTTAACATTTCTATCACATCCAAAATTTATCATTTGTTTGTGGTGAAAACCAAAGCCCCTAACTCTAGCTATTTTGCAAAATGCAATAGTAACTATAGACGCCTCTTGTGCTAGAGAACACCAGCACTCATGGCTCCTAACTAACTGTAATTCTGCACCTGGGGACCTCCAAACATCTCTGTCCCTACATTCCCTAGCTTCTGGTAAGTACTGTTCTTCCTACTTTATACTTCTATGGGATAAGCTTTTTTAGATTCCATGAATGAGTGAGATCCTGCAGTGTTTGTTGGTGAGTGGCCGAGTTCATTTAATATGATGACTTCCAGGTTTATACATATTGTCACAAATGACAGAGTTTCAAATTTGATATCTGAATAGTATTAAATTATTTCTATGTACCACATTTTCTTTATTTATTCACAAATTGATGGATCCATCTATTGATTCCATGTCTTAGCTATTGTAAATATTACTCCAATATATATGTGGGTAGAGGTGTCTCTTTGATATATTAATTTCATCTTCTTTAGATGTATATCCAGTAGTGAAATTGAAGAATTGGGTAGAGGATCCATTTTTAATTTTTGAAGGAATTTCATAATTGTTTCTGTAATTGCTGTACTAATTTACATGTCTATCATCTGTGTGTATGGGGCCCCATTTCTTCAAATTTAGGCTACCACTTGTTACTTTTGTCTATATTCAAAATGACCATCTTAGTGGGGTGAGATAATACTGCACAATGCTTTTTTGCAGTGTCCTTATGATTGTTGAGTTTGAACAATTTTCATATACATGTTGGGAACAATGTCTTTTACTAATATTTGCATGGGAGGCTGGGCAAGGAGGTCCTGAGATTTGGATCCAGAAGCTGTGAGAATGAAGCTAAACTTGTAATGAATATAGAAATTGGAGATGAAATGTAGAACATCTGCTTATGAGAGCCAAAAGCACTAAGCAGAACCAACCCAAGAGAGAAACCACGTGGGGTGCAACCAGGAAGGCAACAGCATGGAGTCACCAAGCCCACTGGAATTAATATCTCATCCCATGTGCCAGATGCCAGACATAGAACTATAGGATTTAATGGTTTCCTTACTGGTTTTTGGTCTTGCTTTGGTCTGATTCTGTTCTATCCCTTTCATTCTTACTTCTAAAATGGTAATGTTCTTCATGTGCCCTTGCGTTTTGAGATTTAGTACCTTGCCTCATTAATATTTCAGGAGTTCACAAATGAGAGTTTACCTTGAATCTTAAAGGGTATTTTAGACTTGTACTTTTGAGCAATACTGCGAATTTTGAGACTTTGAGTGCATCTATGCTTGTATGCAGTGTTGTTACATTATGTTAGGTAGAATTATGACAGTTTGTTTACTTGGAGAATAATTGTGATTTAAGAGTATGTGTTTAGCTCTCAGATTTACAAGGGGTGGAATGTGGACAGTTAAGCTGGAATTTCCATTCCACTTGATTGCCTTGAGAACCACATAAGGGATTAATAAAGCTCACTTACATGTGTGCCTGGGTGGATCATGAAACTATCACCTTGGAAACTATCTTAAGTTCCTATCTCCTTCCTCTCTGGTGCTTCTCTAGTTTTGTGCTTGTGGCCACCATAAGGCGAGACAGATTCCTCTCTTAGGTCCTTCTGCCAGGATATTTCCATGAGGCCAGTCAACCATGCACTGAGCCCCCCGAAATCATGAGCCAAAATAAGCCGTTCCTCCATTAAGTAGTGTTTCTCAGGAGTTTGGTTCCAGTAATGACAAGCTATGACACATGTCATTTGCAAACATGGACAATTTGACTTGCTTTTAATTGTCTCAACATTGTGTGTTTCAGACAAAGTTCTTTATTTACTTACAAGCACCTGATACTAATAATTGATAAAGAGTAGTAAATTTTGACCCACAGCAGAGAAGAAAATATCATATAAATTATGGAGGTTAGTTTTATCTTATATAATTTAAGTGTCATAATTTGCAAAAAGTACATTTGCAATGTTTTGTACAATTGAGGAATACAGTAATAATAAAAGAGCACCACAACCTTTTAGTGGGAACTCCTTTTTGTTCCTTCAAGTAACCTTCAATATGGCCATAAAACAGAAAGAAGAAATTGAGATTGGGTCCATAACACTCCCAGTTACATATCCATAAAACATATGCTCAAGAACTTTCTGAGATAAAAAAATAATCAAAATTCATATTTCTATCACTAGTAACTAAGGCTGCACTATTATAACTTCAAGAATGTATTTATTAATTTGTTCTTGTTTCCCTTTTCACTTATGCATATAAAATTATCTATTATATACAACACAAATATGCTTTTTGCTTCAACAAATGCTTATTTTTGTGAAGAAAATCAAGCAGGGAAACAGAGCTGGATTTGATATATATGTTAAAAAATAGAGAATCACTGCATGGCCAGCAAAATTTCATTGAGGAACAGATATTTAAGCTGAAATCTGAAAGATACCAGTGAACTAGCCATAGGAAATTTCAAGAGAAAATAATGGTGGAGCATAATGCCAGTGAGGAATCAAGAAGCTGGAATTGGCCTGTTGATTTTTAAAAAAGTCCTGCATGGTTGAAATGTAGCATAAAAAGAGAACAGGTCACAGAATGAATTTAGAGAAGCAGAAGGGAGCATGCAGAGCCTTCTGTAGAACTCAGATTTCTCTACACATGTACTGGAAAGCACTGAAGTATTTTAAATGGGGTGAAAGACTCCACAACTTTTATGAGATAATTTGCACTGCTTTCTGAAGCATAGTTCAGATGGTGGGATGTATTAAAGTAGCTTTTAGAGTCTTCCAAAAATATTATAACAGGGCGAAGGAACATTGGAAATGAAAAATAATAAATGCTCACATCTATTTCAATACTCCTTGAAACAATGCCTCCAAAGTTTTTCTTTCATGTAAGGAACAAAAATTGGACTGTTAAAAAGATTTTCTGGAGAGAGAATCTGTCCTTTAGCTTCACAGTGTTCTCCCAATCTCAGAAGCAATAACGAAGCTGTAGAACTTTTCTCAATGATGTGCAGATCAGCTGGGACTTGGCTGGATGTCCTAGGGCATGGCTTCAAGCTTCTAACAGAGGTCAGGTTTGGTCATTGTCTCTTCCCAGTCCCTTTGAAAGAGCCAGCTACTCAAGAATTTCTCCCCATGGCAGTTGGAAGAAATTCTAGAAGCCAACTCATACCAGTTTCTTTATTCTTTCAGATGGTATAGTTTCCCAAACAAGTCAAATGGACCAGTCCAATATTCATGTGTCAGAGAAATGCACCCTTTAAGTGGGAAATGCATGGACACATGGCTACAGATATAAATACATAACCTTAATATAGACAAAAAATAAAGAATCGAAGAATCAGGATACATATCCACCCTATCACATCTAGTACTCATACCTTTTATATAATGTTTTCTATTATTTCTATAGTTGGAAAGAAAAGACATTATTTCTTTAATATCATATGAGATATGATCAAAACCCATGGTGAATATTTTAATTGAAAAATATATTACATTAAGATACATTGCCACAAGTCCCCTTTTGGTGGGAGTTAATGGTAATTAATTGAACAATTTATTTATTGTAACAAAATTTTTAAAATGTAAACTTTATTTTTATCATATTGCATAGATCCTTAGATACTCAAAACTGTTATCCCAACCTGTTTTCTGAGCAAAAATATAATCTTCCTTTAATCATTCCTTGGTGTGAGAGTACTATTAAAATGCTTTGCAGTGTGGCTTAGAAGATGAATTTTCACACTGTGTTTCCCACGGTGTCCAAGTTTCTGTCCAGTCCACAATCTCACATGCAGATCGATGACACCTGATAAATTAGAACTTTTGACCCAGTCTGTCTTTATTTTTGCTGTTTCTTCTGCCTAAAATATTTCATGTCCACTAGTCATCTTGATAAAATTCTGCTTTCTGGGGCCGGGGATTGAGCTCAGTGGTTTCGCCTCCTGCTGCGCAAGTGCAATGAACCGAGTTCGATTCCTAGTACCAAAAAAAGAAAAAAATTAAAATTCTACTTTCTTTTTCAATATCACATTCAACACTCAAATTGCCTTTTATGCTCTTCATCATCCTACAAGCAGGGATAGTAGCTTCTTTAGCTGCATCTCATTTTCTTTTAATTCATTTCTGACGTGGTCAATGGATATGTAATTTCTCTTCATTTCCAGCAGCCTCATGGAGTTCATCCCTTTCAATTACAATTTTTTTCTCATTAATGGCATTAGGGGCCCTGGGATTTAGCTCAATGGTTCCGCAGCCTGCCTCGCAAGCGCAAGGTCCCTAGTTTGATCCCCAGTACAAAAAAAAAAAAGAAAAGAATTAAAATTAATGGCATTAGGAAAGATGTATCCAGGTGTGCACCAATACTAAATAATTTAGTATTCATAAAAGAAAACAGCAGCAAAGAATATTTTAAACATAAATTAGTTACAGATAAGATGAGCAAAAATTGTTGGAAGTCATGAGGCGGCCTTGTTGATCAGATGTTCAAGAAACAATGCTGGGAATGCACAAAGCTACTGGCGGAGGCCAGTTCTTCCCATCTGTTCTATCCGAAAGCCTAGGCAGGGACTGGGAAGCTGCCACTAGGGCCACGTGTCTCATCAATCTGTGCCCCAGCCAAGGCTCAGGCATCAAGAAGCTGGAAGTGTGAGGTGATCATTTCTTCTCTCACCAGCCACACACTGCAGTGGCCATTTAGCGATGGTGCAGAAGAAATGTCCACATTGCTCCTGACTGGCTTGGCAGTAAAAAAGGCTAAACAGAGCAGTGATTTTTATTTCCATTTTCATTTCACCTTTTCAACTCTACACAAGTGTATTTAGTTATAAAAGTCAACTTGCAGTCACAGACCTAATCACAATGGAGTCAAAAAAGTCATTTCTAATTGTTTAAATTGGTGCTTATTACCAAGTACACGATATATCTGATACTTTAGTCCATATTTAATCTCTTTTCACCAAAAATATAGGTGATAATTAATGGATGGATGAGCTCAAATCCTTCAAACACTGCTCCATTTTTATATGCCTGTGTAGAATTGAAGCACTAACAACAGTGAGAAGATAAAATATTCCTCTCCTTGTTTCTTGAGCACCTTCAATTTGACAGAGTGAGGCCACAGCTGGGCTGCTAAACATTTTCATGCTCTTTTCTCTTGTCCTGAGTTAGTCTCCAGTTTTGGAATCTGAATGTTCCTATTTTGTCTCATCTAAAAGCAGTGCTTTTGATCTAGGCTTTATGAGTAGGAGGGAGTAGAAAACAAAGCAAATCGAGACAAATAAACAAAATAAAACAATATACTTAAAGGAGGAATGGAATAGGGTTTGCTTCTTCTCCATTAATTCTGGGATTTATATCCTTAGAGGTCACGACCTTGGAAAAGATCAGGAGTCATCAAAGTAGAGAATATTCTTAGTGATTCATACTTGATAAGCTTTTAATTATTTTGATTAAATTTGAAAGAATGTGAGACCCACTGTTTTAAATAATTTTTAAAATTTTCATTAATACATGTTTACTGTACATAGTGAGTATAGTCTTCATAAGGATAGGGCTCATGATCATAACACCTCTTAGTTCTTCTTAAGGTCCTTTGATTTCACAGAGTAAATGAGCAGTACCCTAATGTCAGCGTCACAGTTGTGGAGAATCAGGCACACAGTGCTTCAGATTGGATTTGCTTTAATGAAATTAGTGATCTTCAGCAATTACTAAAAACATCTATAAATTAATTATTAACTCATAACTGGACATATTACCTATCATGTAGGACACTTGTGAAATCTGAAGGGAATAATGTTCATGAAAAAGTGTGATTATCAGTAGAAAAACAATGAAATATTTTTTTGTTTTTCTCCTTGTCTTTCTTCTCCTCAATATTCATATCTTTAGGCTCAATACAAGTTCAATATAGGGTGCCTAGAACAGAGCACAACACTTCAGTGTGCTTTCACTACCACATCTCTAGAGGAAAGACCACAGCAATAATTTTAATTAGATGTTCCAAAATGATCAATAGATGACTTGATAAGCAATTTATAATCTCAAAGCATATTACATGTAATCAATAGCTAAGGTTCTGCTTAAACTAAAAGTTATAGAAAGATGAATATACTATACTGGAAATAAAACTATACATTGATCTCTATTCTATCCCATTTACTCAGTTTGGTCTTCTGCCTCTACCTGTCAAGATTGTCTTTGTATGGAACCTCTACTTCTCCATTCTTGTCACATTTTAAAATTTCCTGTGATTTACAAATCCTTTTTTGGATACTATGGTTGTCTTCAGCGCAGTTTGCACAAAAACATTTTGTTATGAAAAGTCTGAGGCAGGAATTTGTGCAGTCCACTACAGTCACTTTCCACATGGATAATAAACATTCATACAGATATCCCATTTCATCCAAACATCAATTCCCATAATTATGCTCCTTCATTTCAAAGTTCTCAATCTATGTCACAAAGATGTCATGGTATATTTTGCTCAGTAATTTGCAGAGACACAAATGCATTTAACATTATGAAACACACTATTATCCCATTTGGCAAAAGGCAGAAAATCCAGTAAAATCCTAATTAACAGAATATTGATGTGATTTTGTTACTCACAAGTCTTAGGTACTTTTGATGTGGCAGAGCACAGACTTTTGTGATACAACTGCAAGGGTATAGCAATCAAACTTACCACTTTGCCTCCCATGGCTCTTCCTTATACTGTTGAATCATTTAACTTATCTTTTGAGAAAAATTATTTTTTTCCCTTATTGTTGTAACTCAGTGCCTTGGTTATTGTTTTAACTCAATGTCTTGGTTATTGTTTACATTGCTGAGGCAAAATACTTGATGCCCAAACTTAAAGGAAGAAAGACTTAATCAGCTCACAGTTTGTAAAGGTTTGAATCCATAGTTGGCTGGCTCCAAGACAGGGTAGCATGTGGGGCATCACAGAGGACGAACAGGTCATGGTGGGCAGAAGACATGAAGGAAGAGAAGTAACAAAGTAGCAAAGAAAGCAGCCAGTGACAAGCGACCACAGCAGCCTTTTATTCTGCCCTTTATATTCTGTCCAGACTACCTACCCTTAGGGTGAGAGGCATTCACACCGGAAGATGGGCCTTCCCATTATCCACACCCAAAACTTTTCCAAACCAATCAGTGGACTCATTTAGCAATCACACACCCTTGATCCCACCATCACACAGGCCAGATCCAACCACCTCTGAAAAGCCCCATCTATGACTTCATGAGGCTGTGGGAGGACATCTAGACACAAACCATAACACTCAGGATGTTAAAAATTATATAGCACCACTTCTGATGCTAGTTATAATTATTTGAATATTATTAAGTGACATGAATTTTGAAGTATTGAATTTTATGCTAAGGTTTTTAATGTTAAACAACATTAAGTATTTAATATGTGTTTCATATGCTATCAGTTCTGAATCCTATACAGTAGTATAAAATACAAGTGCAATTCAGAGCAAAATATGGTCCTCTTAATGAGTTTTAAATTAACATTTTGTAGTATAAACTCAGATGGAGCACACTAATCAATACACCCCTCACCATCTATATCTGATGAACAAGATGACCATGTGGCATTTATTTCAGTAGGGTCATAGGAACTTAAAGATCTGGATTTTAGAAGAGAATAAGAGAAGGAGAATTGTTTGCATTCCTCACATCTCAAGCTAAGCTCTAGAATATAGGAAAAACAATTAAAAGCACAACATTAACTGGCTTTTATCGCATTGTATTGTTTTGATTGTTCAATGTTTTTGCCATATGTTAGAACATGATCTTTAAGTCTACTTTTAAGAAAGCCAAGCAGCACTCTGACATACTGAGTATGCCAAAAAAATTAAAAATTCAGAGATGATTTGGCACTTTTAGAAGCACAGTATTATGTGCAAGAAACATGCGACCTTACAGAGAGCTGAAATATTGGATCAGTGCAATGATTAAGAACACTTTATACACTGTTCTGTGACCTTAATGAGATGTGTGCTTCATGTATACCCACCGGGCAACCTCACAAAATGTTCAGAAATAAGCAGGTGAGATTTTAGGTGAATCTGGAGATAACATATGAGTAATGGGGTCAGGAACCAGGAGCATTCTGAATATTGCTGTTAATAAGTGCTGTTAATATGATGTACTATTTATAAACTAGCAAGCAAGGGCAGAAGAAAGAAGGGTTTGATGTTTTCTAAATTATTATTTACCATAAAATAAAACTAAAATTGCTACATTGTTCTTTTAGTTTTCGTCTTCTGGTACCTCTTCTACTTCATATATATATATATATATATATATATATATATATATATAATTTAGTAAATGGGAGGCATGCTAACACTCATTTTTTAACTTGTTAAAATCAGGAGTCATACTGCAATTACTCCTGTTTAAGCTTTGACTATACAGTATTGTAGAAGATTTTATATTCTTATAAATGTAGAATTTATGACATGAAGTTTCTTGAATTTTTAAGCCATTATGATTTACTTAGTTTTTTTTTTTTGTACCAGGAATTTTACTCGGGACCTTGAGCTTGCGAGGCAGGTGCTGGAATCACTGAGCTAAATCCCTGGCCCTTAAATTTTAATAAATATCTTTATTTACATTAAACTATTGCATGTTTATTTCAAATCTACTTTCCATACAAAATGGAAACAGAGAACCTAAGCCATACACAACATAAAAACAGAAATCCAAGCTTTTGCATATCTCAGATTTTATTTAATGTATTTAGAGATACTAAAACTATGCAGTCCAAACTCACTTAGAAACAAAACAATAGACACTTGACAATACACACTGCTTAAATTTTAATTGTATTTATACTTCATGAGATAGTTCTAGGTGCTAAAAAATACTTCTGAGTCTATTATGCTGAATTAAGTAAGAATATGGAACATTATGGGGGATGATTTTAAAAGGCCTGAACTATCTTTAGTAATTAATATCACATTTCAACACTGACAGGTTTTTGGTAGAGAAAAATAGAGTGGTTACCTTTAACTTGTAGATTTTCTAATGTACTGGATCATGTTCTATAACCCTTTTCCCAGAGGGTTGGAAATAGAAATTTTTCCTTTTTTTCATTCCCTGTATTTCTCTATGACCATGCATATTGCCTATTTCTTTTTCTTTTCCAAAGAGCAGCAGCACAGAAATAAGATATAACCCCCTTTTTCTCAATTTCCAATGAAGCCTCAAAAAGCAAGAATTTGCTAAGCAGTAATGTCACAATTTGTAAGGACATGATAAGGCTTTTAAAATATATTTTGATAAATTTGTTAAAATTTTTGATGAATGAAAAAACATAGAAAATTCTAGTAATATTCTCTCAACCCTGAAGAAACTTAAAAGTTCTGATAACAGGTCTTATTACTAAAATATACTATCCTTGAGGAAACAATGTAAAACAGAAGACAGAGAAGAAAAATATACTGGAAGCAAGACAATATGTTAAGAATATATCTGTAGTTCCAATTTGTAAGTCTGTCACCATTTTATGTGTTGGATGATGTATTCAAATTACCAAACCATCTTTTGGTAAGCTATTTTGTTTTCTGATAAATAATATACAATTATATATTAGCCCCAATTTATTAAATTGAATTTAATATTGTTGTACACTATATTTGGAAGACAAAACTCTTAAGAGTAAGAGAAAACATCTATTTGTGTTTTCAGTTGATATTGAAACTAGGGTCTCACACATGCCAGACAAACTCTGTAACATTGAGCTACATCCCCAGGCCCAAGAGTAAAAAACAAAAGTCTAATAAAGTACTAGAAGTTAGGCAATTTTTATTACCAGGATTATGTTTGCAGTGGAAAAATACCTGAACTCAGTTAAACAAGGAGAAGCCATTGCATGCATTGTTTCCAATAGTAAAAAGCATATATTAAAATTTTAAGTTATTAATCAAACTGTGCAAATTGGGAAGTTGAAAACTTTCAGATTTAGCATTAACATACCAAAGCAACTTTATGTCTGTTATTTAAAACATTATATGTTGAATTTCAGATGCACTTTCAAGTAAAAAGATTTTATTTTTATACCAAAATGTCTAACGTTTAATTGTTGTTTAAATAAAACACAAGCAATACAAATTAATCCTATATATATGCTTAATGTAAATATTAAAAGATCTCTCCTTTGTAATATCTTAGTGCTATATTCAGGTTATACTGAACAGAATTAAATTTGAAAAATCTGTTTTTTTTATGATATCCTGTTTTGATGACAGATATTATAGTTTAAAATTCAATTTCTAAAAATGTAGCCAGTGAAATAAGGGGAAAATCATATAAATATTTGAATCAGGTATAGACCTTAAGACAAAGGTCTTCATGTTTAATCTCATTACATATTTACCAATATTGTCTCACAAATGTACTATGCTTCAAATATGACACAGAGAAATTTAGAAATGAATTTGAAGAAAGACAAAAAAAATTGCTGCCTGGAACTTCAAGAAGTTCACTGCTGTCCTGCCTTGTCATAATCAGCAGTGATTAGTTGCTTACAGAGTTTCCTCAGTTAAAAAGTAATAACAGTGGATATTTTTAAAGAAAGAATGATTTAGGAACGAACAGAAGTATGAGGTTAGCAATTTCCACCTGACTCAGAAGTATTTATTTCATTAAACAGTATTGTAGAGCAGATGTGGCCACCACAGGCTCTCCCAGGCGTCCTGTACCGTGTTTCCCACTCAGGGCTGCTAAACCCTCTTGGGGTGAGGCCAATTGCGCTGATGCAGGGCTCAGCAGAGCTGATATCGTGCTTCTATCTCCTGCGCAGTGGCACAGGTTTGGGAGGACCCTGTGCGCGATTTAATGTTCTGCCGTGCCACTTTGGAATCCTTCATATTTTTGCATGAGGAACCCAAGTTTTCATTTTTGCCCGGAGTACCACATATTATGTGGGCGTCCTTGGGCCAGGAAGATGCTCTGCAATCTCTACTGCCGAACTTTCCCGACTCTCACTGCCTTCAGAGCTCATGTGGAGCAGTCGTGCAACAGCCAGCCAGACCATCCATAGCTGAAAGCGCCCCTCTTCCCTTGGTGTACACTTTACACACCTCTGCTCTTGCCTCACACACACAGTCATGGAAAAGTGCTCTGTCTGATAGGAGACCGTGGAAAGAGTGGTGCATAGATTCTTACCTTCCCTCCTTGATGAGGAAATGATTCAAGACTCAGAGTTTCCATCCGACCCTGGCAGAGGCTTCAGCTGTGCCAGCCAACTAGCTGTGTTTTCTGATGACACGAAAGATTTTGGTGACACAGTACCTTCTGTTGTTTTCCCTCCATCAAAGACAAAATTACAACAAATTCAGTTTAAAGATCTTAATTGGCTTTTATTTGATACTCTGGAAGCAGGCAACACCTCATTCTGTAAAACAGAATGAGTGCTCCAATGAGATGAGCTGAGGAATTTGGATCTACAGACAGAAAAGCACAGAGGAAAGCAGAAACAGAGAATAAAAAGAAAAGTGGTCATTTTTTAAAGGTTTAAACAGGAGGAGCTTCCAAAGCTGACACTTTAGGGGGATTTGGCTATTTTCTCTCACATTTCTCAGAAGTTCAGATAAACTAGTTGGTTTTGGCTTGAAACCTTAGTATGAGTAACTCCATTGTGTCTTTTTTAGACTGGTGTTGGAGCTCATTAAAAAACAATGGTTTAGGGCCAGGGATTTAGCTCAGTGGTGTGGCACCTGTCTTGCAAGCGCAAGGTCCTAAGTTCGATCCTCAGTACAAAAAAAAAAAAAAAGACACAATGGTTTATGTATTTGTTTATGATGTTTTTGTAGTCCCAGGGATTGAACCCAGGGCCTCTGGCTTGCTTGGCAAATAACAAGTAACAGCAAAAATTCTGCTTCTAGAAATTTATTTATATCCCTGCAATAATTCCCTAGCACACATACAATATTGGGCTTCAAGCTATTTTTAAGGCATCTAAACTAAAGTATTTGGTAAGAGTAGAAATGCTTCAATAATTTTCTGTTTTTAAATACAATATTTAGATATTAATTAAAGTAAATTAATGATGTTGTGGCTTGTGCCTAGATGTCCCCTCAAAGTCTCATGCAGCCTTTATGGAGGTGGCTGTATTTACAGTGTGTGATGCTGGGGTTAAGGGCAGGTGATTACTAAGCCACTACATATGAGTGATTGGTTTGGCACGGCCCTAATCCTGGTAGTCTGGATGGGATAAAAGGGGCAGGACTCTGTTAAGTTCGATTCATGCTTTTGCTGTCTTCCATTGTCATGAGCTGTTTCTCCTTTGTGATGCCCCTCTGCCATGTGTCACTACCTTGGAGACAGCTGACTGTGGACTGAAACCTCTACAAACTTGGAGCCCAATAACCCCTTCCCCTCTAACTTTGGGTGTTGCACTTTCTGTTTCAGCAACTAGAGAAAAGTACCCAATGCAAATGATGATGAAGAATAATTTCTAATCACTACTACTCAGTGATAATAAGTCATATATATTGTCTATAAGTTCACCAAACAGTTCAGTTTCTATTAATGCTACTTGTTTTTTGTTGTTGTTGTTGTTGTTTTTGTTTTTGTTTTTGTTTGTGGTACCAGGGATTGAACTCAGAACCTTGAATTTTTGAGGCAGGCACGGTGCTGCTGAGCTAAATCCCTGGCCCCCAGTGCCACCTGTTTTTCTTCCCCCTATTAGGTTTATTGGTACATTTTCGGTATAAAATACAGTTACATTCATCATTGGGATCTTGTACCTCTACATGAGTATCATGGTTCTTATGTTTCTCCCTTTCCCTTGCCCTCCCTTCACCCCTTCCACTCTTCCCTATTTGCAAAGACCTTGTTTCTATTTTTTTCCTCTTTTCATATTTTTTTCTTTCCCTTTTTTCCTTCCCCTACCCCTCCCAATTCCCCTAGTCTTTTAGACCTTTGCTTCCTGTTACACAATATCAGTTATATATTTTTTAAATTACAATATTAAGATCTAGGAGACATTACCACAGATTT
>NW_004624753.1:24668955-24691677 GCF_000247695.1 Heterocephalus glaber | reverse complement strand
ATGTCTTGCACCATGAGCAAAATCTTTGCTGTTACCTGAGTAATTATTTCTTATTTCATTTTTCCCAGATCCTCTTTTGTTGCCAGTTCAGACAGTCCAGGTGATTGAGTATCAGAGTGTTACATCTTGTTTCCCTTTGTTGTTGCTGTAGGTGGTCTGGAAGTCTGTTTTTGAGGCTTTTTTATGTGTCTTCTCATTTCCATGGGGAATGGGGTGCTTCTGGCACCCACGCAGCTCACCTTCTCTGCCCTAGGAGCTTGGGATGGCAGTGGGGGAGCTTCCTTCCAGGTGCTGGGACTGGCTGAGCTTCTCTGCCCTAGGAGCCTTCTCTACCCTCAGTGCCACTTGTTTTTGAAGATGTTGGCTTTGGATACACTAACTCTGGTGCTTTTACCTATTCAAGTAAATTTAATAAATATATGTGCAGATTAATTATACTTCATAAATTTAAAATAGTTTTCATACATTTTGCATTATTTGATGAAAAATGTAAAGTATTAAATAACTTAACTGTCATGTAGCCTTACTGCAATGTATTTGTTTAGCAGAGAAATGTGTATTTACAGTTAATTAGAGGATGTGGGTGATACCTACCATGGTGGCACATGCCTGTATTCCCAGCCACCATGGTGGCTGAGACAGAAGGAGCACAAGTTTAAAGCCAGACTGGGCAACTTAGTAGTGAAATCTTGTCTCAAAATAAAATTGTTAAAACGGAAATATGTGTATCTTAGTGCTAGAGTACTTGTCTCCTGTATATAAATTCTTGGACTCAATCCTCAGAACCAGAAAAAAACACTATTTATTGTATGCAAAAGGCATAAATTTAAATTATCTTCCTGAAAAAGAAAAGAAATTGCCCATTTAGGTAATACATGTAAGAGAGTAAAAATATGAAATTTAAATCTGAACTGAAGTACTGAAATATATGCATATATTGTCAAAAATTTTGATTTTCTTGGTGCCCAAAGTGACATATGTCAATCTAAAAGAAACATTTCACAAACGAATTTCTTTTAGCAACAGCAAACGGATGAATGACATTAAGTAAAATGAAGTGAATGAAATTATGTGATCAACCAGCTTTACCACTGCTCCAGCTCTATTTTTGGGAAACATTCATTCGAAGCACAATATTTTAATAATTTTATCTCTGTTCTCATTCTCTCATGTAAGTTCTTTCCATATGAATTTCAATTCTGAATTCATCCATGGCTCTGTAACTGGAGAGTGGGATGCGTAGAGGGTGACGATTGTTTTAAAGAAGGTCTCTGTGTTCTCTCTTGCATTCCCTGCGTTCCCTAAGCAGTGGGTTGGTAAATGTCCTTCCTCTCTGCATCATTTAAAAGGCATGCTTCTTACCCTCCTACACACCTCCTAGTCTCCAAAACACTGGTGTTTTACCTACTTGTTTAAATTTAACAAGTTTTTGTTTGTTTTGAAGTAGGTAACTTGGAAAGATGCCTAGATCAAAAATGAGAAGAAACAGGTTATAAGACCTGTGAGAGTGAAATAGGTCCCAACCTGGATAAACACCTCAATTTGGATAGGTTTTGATTTTCTAATTTAATCTCTGGATATCTTTCTGTCACCATGTATTTTCATAATTGTCATGATCAAAATTCCTGATATATCCTCTGTTGATTTTCTTCAATATAATATATACCATACAAATAGAATTTTTAAAGAAAAATAAACTAATAAAATCTAATCTTATTTTTATAGTCATTCTTAAATTTAGTATTCAAATGATCTTGCTGGAGCCTTCTACTTACCAGAACAATAAAATAGGCATTTCCTCTGCTATTTTGATAGGTTTAAACTTACAAATATTGAATGCTTATGTATGTGATGAAGGACTAGAAATGCAGGCCACCCAAAATTCCCTTCAATATTTTTAGCATTTATAGTGCCGAAAAGGGTGATCCTCGACAGAATATTTAAAAACCAAAAGTAAATCTCTGCATCTGCATGCTTATGCTTTCAATTATTTTATTTTCTCTTTTCTTTTTTTTTGTACTGGGGATCGAACTCAGGACCTTGCAGTTGCAAGGCAGGTACAGTGTCACTCAGCTAAATCCCTGTCCTATTGTTTTCCCATTAATCAATGATCTATTTCTACTAGAATATCTTGTTCCCTTGTTGCTAGGACCCTACCCATGTCAGTGCTCTCCACTCCACTGTTCTCTGCACTCTCCATTACCCCTTCTAGAAGCTGCATAATCAATAAAAAGTGGCAAGCTCCAGGAGACACTGTCTTAGCCAGATAAGAGCTTTGACTGTCCCGGGACCCCCATTTATGCAGTAAAGATCTCTTGTCTTTTGTTATCCTGCTGCCACACCCTTGGTCAGGTGATTGTGGGTCTGGCCAGCTTTCAATACAGGATATTTCAGTCTTTAGTTGCTGTCTTAGTTACCTTTCTGTTGCTGGGTTGAAATACCAGGCACACATAACTTAGAGGAACAGAAGTTTATTATGAGTCAGTTTCAGTTCATAGTGACCTGGCTCCAAGGCAGAAAGAGGTTGGCAGAAGGGCCCGGCAGCAGAATGCTGTTCCACTCATGGGAGCCAGGAGGTGGAGAGAAATGGAAAAGCCTGAGACAGGAACTTACAGGTGCAGGTCTTGCCCACCTGGACTCACCTCCAGCCAGGCCCCAACTTGTGAAATCACTGAAGAATGCAGTGCTCTCATGATCGAATCACCTTGCAAACACACAAGGATTTGGGGAGCTATTTTAGATTTGAAACATAACTGTCACTTTCTTTTATTTTCTATAGAATAATATTTTATTGACCATGGAGAAATTATCAAAGTCTCAAGTCTTCACAATTTTTAAAAGTGACTATTCCTCATTATTATTGACAGTGTCCACCTGGATATTTGATCAGTGCAAGATTCCTCTGGGCACCACTTCTGCACACCCAGCAGCGCACCTTCATCTGCATGGGAATCTCTATCAGCCTCATCCTAAGGCTTTTACACATGGGCTTTGTAAGCTGTGCTTTGTCTTATGCTACCACAATTTTTGTCACCTGCACCATGAAATTATCTTTAAATATAAACATAACTCTGGGGAATACCAAGCCTGGATGACATTAATTCTCATACAAATTTGGTGATAACAAAAGTCCAGATCTAGAATCAGGTCTTATCCTTCTGGTCACACCTAAATTGCCTGTGAATTTATAGTCAATGTGTAGCTTGCATGATGAGTGTGGTAATAGCTTTTAATGTTCAGAGCTCCCATTCCCATCTTGAGGTTAGGTTTGTGCCATAATTATGCTCTGTATCTTTTCAGTAGAACAATTCCTCAAATAGTTATTTGGGGGAGGTTAAGATTGCCACTCTTTGATTTTTGAATTTGTAGAGTTTCCAGTGAAAGAACTCCACATTTGTATCTTTGTCTTAGGTGGAATATTATTAAAGTTTCTTTTCCAGTATCTCATTAGAGGCTACTTTTCTCTGAAATTCACATGGGAGTTGAGTTTGAGGTGATGAAGGGAGATGTGAGTGCCACACATTGTGTAAGAAATGAAAATATTAGAACATTAAAGATAATGTGACTTTTCATCAACAAAAATAAATTTAGAGAAATAGAGAATTGAGATCAGGAATATATTATACTTGAATCAGATATTGATTCATTTTTTGTTATTTTCATTCATTTATTATTTTCTTTGATGCCATCACAAAATCAGCAACAGGAGATAATGTTTTAACGTGTTTTTTTTTTCCTAACAGTCAATGGAATGTTTGTCCTAAGGTTAAAAGTAAAATCAAAGAATATTCATCATAATTAAATGCTACTGAATAAAGAGAATGGATCTGAATGTAGAAACAATAAATGTTGGGCTGGGGATTTAGCTCAGTGGCTCCACCACCTTCTTTGCAAGCACAAGGTTCTGAGTTTAATCCCTGGTACGAAAAAGAAACAATAAATGTCTAAAGAAAGCAAAATAAATGAAGAGTCACAGTACCAGTTTACACACACTGTAAGTAAGGCAGAATACTTTGGTCTTTAGTTACTGTATAATTTATAGAATAATTCTATTTTCATGTTCTGAATTTTATTACTTTCCATTTACTCAATTGTTAAGGAATTCTAAAAGCAGAATTGCATTTACTCTGGAACCAGATGAGAAGAGGACATACTGGGTCTTAAGAGAAGAAAGCATACATATAATGTCTGATTTCAGTAGTATGTCCATGATACCTGTAAAATGCTACTTAAGGAATAAAACAGTCTATGTTTCCTTGTTTCACAAAAGCAAAGCTGCTGCGTGTTATCTCGTTTACAATTGTGCCCTTGAATATTTTAAAACAAACAAAAAATAGAACAGCAGAAAGGAAGGGAGACAGAACACTGCTTGTAAGTAAATATAGGACATTTTAAGGTGATTATTATTCAAAAATCATAAACCATGATGATGAGAAAATGTCAAAATTAATGGCAGAATCAAATGAAATAGATCCCTAGAGGACAAAGACCAATCTTTTCCCTATAGGCTGCCAATTTTATTCAGCTTGCAATTGTTCTAAAAATCAGTAAAGTATATGACCAAAGCTAAAAAATAGGCTAGAACTTTTAGCTATTTAATTTGCTAGAAATTATATTTTAAATGATAACCACAAATGTTTCTTTGGAAAATTGATGTTTCTACTTGGGTAAATTGACAAGGGTTAGTACAAGTATATTAAGATTTATTAGCCAATGAAATTTGAAATATGAAGGAAAGAAACTTTACTGATGAAAAGAAAGTTAAATATTTCATTTACAGTATCACAGTAGTCTTAAAAATATTTCACTTACATATAAACAATTTTTATTAGTGATATTTATCTGTACAACTGCAAAAATGTTTTTATAAAAAATATATTTATGAGATTTAAAAATAAATCTCTGAAAGTTGCTGTGCAGAAATGAACGTAATGAAGATAAGATTCTGTAGAATATGATGCACACCTTATTTCTTTCCATTCCTTTTCCCCTTCACTCCTTCCCAGCCACTTCTCTCTTTCCATTGTTCTTTTCTTCTTCTAACCTCATTGTTCCTCCTTTTTCTTTTGAAATTCAGAATCCATTGATAAACTTTACTGGATTAATTTCAGTGTTCTGAACTAGTGACCCCAAATAACATAAAGTTTTGTGTTTACCTTTGAGTAACACAGTACTGTGGTGGAGAAAATTTGCAGAAGATTATAACAGTCTGTGTTTAATATAATTCCCTGACATAAGCTATGGGACACAGTAAACTGAAGAATGGTGAGGCCCGAAATGTTCTGGGAATGGTTACTTCAGGTGACTGAACCTGGCTCCCCATGCCCATCTAGGCAGGGAAGGAAGGCTTTGAGGTAACACTGCATATGTCCCGAGAGTTACAAAGAGCTCCACTGGTTGAAAATATTGAAAGACTAGGAACTAATGATCAACGAATATGAAATGAGAGACACAGATTAGACTAGATATGGAAGACAATTAAACAACTTTGAAGTTTTTAAAGAAGAAAATGCATTTATTGACTGAATGAAGCAAATGAATTCAGTTAAACAGAGTTAAAAGGACAAATCCTGTGGGTCCACCTCTGCTTTCTTCCTTTATAAAATGTCAATTGCTCAACACACATTTTCTTGCTAAATGATAAATTGTAAACTCAGGAAAAAAGCCTGAAAATAAATCTTCACTATGATCACTATATCACCAATGGCATTTTGCCTAATGCAGGATACAGTTGGATACTTATTTATTAAATGAAAATAAATAAAATAAACATATTACTTTAGTCTGCACCTCTAAGAGATTTGTAAATATCTATCACAGCTAAAATTTTGATAGCGTGGATGACATCAGTAATGTCAAAGGCAAAATTTTTAAGACCGCCCCCCCAAGATTTTCATCTCCTAACTCCGCCAAGCATGAATCCAAACATAAGCCCCACATGCTCACCTACTGCACCTCTGTCTCCACCCAACACTAATGCTGTGAAAGGATTCGGCAGATATAATTATGGCCTCTAATCAGCTCTTAAATGGGAGATTATTCTGGATTACCCAAGGGATACAAATGTACCCCAGGGTCCCCAAAACCAGAAGAGGAAGGCAGAGTCGATAGAGATCCGATCAGCGCAGATGTTGAGCAGAGCCCGAGGCGCATTTCCTACGCGGACCCCACGGGGAAAACGTTGTGCAGTGAGGAAGAGCAAAGCCTGGCACCTGGTTGACACGCTGCATGCGCACACCTCAGCCTTACAGCCCGAGGGGCTGAGTCTGGCCGTCCTCCTGAAGAATTTGCCAGGAACCCCTTACGTGTCTCCAGGGGCAACACAGCCAGGCCCTCACACTTTTGTAGGTCGTGCGGAATCGGAGTGAAGGAGCCACATAAGCCGTGCCGTGCCCAGACTTATGTCTCACAGAAACAAGGATAACTAGTGAGTTTTATGTTAAGCTCCAAATCTGTAATACTTTGTTACAACCACAATAGAGAACAGGAATAAGTATCATAAAATTCTTTTCAAAGTTTTATGGAAAAGTAAATTTTAAATAAAATATCTGATGTATAAATTTTCCCTCATTTCTATACATATTAGATAAAATTGAGATGGGAAAAATATTCAACTGAGAATTTTTCCCTCAGGACTCATAGATCACTGTTATTCTTCCATTTTAGCATTTTGAGCATCAAATTTCATCATGGATGTATGGCTAATATGAATATTAGAGGGGCAAAGGAGGTGGTAGAAATCTATTTACTTTGGGAAAGAGGTTAAAAATAGGAAAGCCTGTCTGTATGACTCAGTTGTATTGGTGAAATACAAGAGCTCCCAGGTTAAAATAGATATTAGTATGGAATTTAAGCAGTTTGAGAACTGGAAATACTTGACAATGGCATTTAACAAGATTGCTGAAATTTCTGAAGCATGACAGTGTGAGCCATACATTTACCCATTCTTCTAGCTGTAATCTTTTCCATCCCAGAAAATGCAGTACACATAATTTTAAGAATTCTCAGCAAATAAAAGATTGTGAATGTATGTTTGGGGCAAGAAACGCATGATTTTCTAGAAAAAGAAAATTAAATTATCTGATCTAAATTATTTTATGACATCAAAGTATAAACAAACACGAAGCTAGGATTCAACTTCTAATGCTTCACATACAAAAATTCTGACATCTAAATAATTTATGAAAATCTGCAAAACAATACAAATTCGAAAGTGGACCCCACCTACCGTCCTCACACTGATGCGAGAGATGCCGCCTGAGTGCCTCAGTCCGGGCAAAGCGCTGTCCGAAGCTTCCATGAGATTTGCCGAGACCGTGGCAAGCACCCCACGCGCTGCCCCAGGTCCCACACATCTTTCCAAATCATTGCAAAAGTTACATGGCTTGAACATAGCAAACCTATATTATTTACAAATTATCTTGTCCTCTGTCTTCTTAGAACCCTGTCGTAATTCAGTTTGGTGTCATTTTTTCCAACGTGCTTGTGAACACGAGGGCACTTTCAGCTGCATGTCCTGCACGCGTTTACACTCTCTCAGGGCCACCTTTATCCCCAAGACCTCGCAGAACGCTGGGCGTTGCTCTGAACAGGACCTAGAGGAACAACTTTTTACATTTCTGCAGGAGGAAACCCTCACTTTCCATTCTCAAGATACATATTGTTCTGGAGCAAAATAATAGTGCAGATACTCACTTTGGTCCTTTCTTGCTTAGCAAGGGACAGTAGACAGAAATGGTTCAACAATTGGCCATGGGACACTGGGTTCTTCATATACGGAGGACTAGGATTTAAATCTGTAATTATCCTGAAGAAAGGAAAGTATGACTGCCCTGTCCTGGAAGATACAAGTGGTCCATTGAAGAGCAAAAAATGTATCTCTAGGCTCTTATTTAACATATAGGATTAAATATGAGACAGAACAAAAATGAAATTAACAGATGTATAAAGGTGAAATTTTTAGTAATAAATAGTACAAAAAAGGGAAGATGGCAAATAAATATTCAAGAAGAACATTAAAAGTGAGTATGAAAATTTAGAGAAAGAGTTTTGGAATTAGATGGTTATGAAAAAGCATGAGCACATTTTAATTCTCAGCATAGGAATAATTTTTATATACTTTAAAAAATTAAATTTATGGTTTGAATTCAATATATTCCATAATTTGTATCCAACTGATGTGGGTTTTTAAATTTCCATTTCACTTATAGGTTTTTAATTTGGGCTGCAAAAATCTGCTCTCACACAAAACTTAGACCTATCAAAAGAATTTTCTTTATTCTTATATCTGTTATTGCATTCCTAGTCTATTACACATCTTGAGTATTGTTGATAGAGCTTTAGTACACATTGATATGTAGGCATTTCTTCTATGCACTTACTATATTTCCTTCCCATATACACCCAGTACTTATATACTTGTATGAAACACTAATTCTATTTTTAGTTTTTGAGGAACTTCCTTTTTATAGTTTTTCACAGTGGGCATACTAATTTTCATTCCCACTAACAGTGTATAAGGGTTATTTCTTCACAATATCCTCTCAAAATTTGACATTTATTTTACATTGTTGATAGTCATCTAAGCAAGGTGAGAAGAAATCTTAATATAGGTGTGATTTGTATTTTCCTGATGATTAAAGATATTGAGCTTTCATATATTTATTGGATATTTATACTTTTTTGAGAAATGCTTATGATCTTTTGCCTGCGCTTATTGTGTTAATCTTTTCTTTTGTTGTTATATACCTATATATATGTGTGTGTGTATATATGTATATGTATATATAGGTGTACATATATAACTAATGAACATTCTAGTGTCCTTTTTATTTCTTTCTTCAGTATTTTATAATTTTCATTATAAAAGTCACTCACATCCTTAGGGTTAGTCTGAGTTTTGTTGTCATTGTAGGTATTTTTTTAAACTGTTGCTATTGTGAATGGGATTACTTTCCTGCTTTGTTTTTCAGAGTGTTCACTATTGCTGCATACAAAAGCTACTGATTTTTGTAAGTAGAAATTTTGTCTTACTACTTCAAGGAATTTGTTTATAAGTTCTGAGTCTTTTGGTGGAAATGTTAGGATTCTCTAAGTATAGAATCATGTCATTTGCAAAAAGGGAGGATTTGACTTCCTCCTTTCCTATTTATATCACAGTTAGTTTTTTTTCTTACATAATTATTCTGGCTAAGATTTCAACTACTGTACTGAATAAGAATGGTAAAAGTTATGTGGGTGAAACACTCATATAAATCAGACTTCCAAAGAGCTTACACCCTTGAGTATATAAAATCAATGTTTTTACAGCATGCATTAACTTTACACCGTATTGGAGCATTCACCTCATTACTCTTGGTTTAATAAAAAGGTTTTATATTCTATAATAGAAAAGTATACTTATTTTGCTGTATTTTTGTATTTCCACCATTTGAGTTATTTTGCAGTTTCATAAAATGCTAAAATGTTTACACTTTTGTTTTGAATTTGTTTAAAATTTTATATTATAAATATGAATATATATTCACATAATATATTCATGTACTTTCAAGTGTAATATGATATGTATTGTATGATATTTTCATATATAATCATAATCAAACATATCAGTAAAAGGGTGTTCATCATTAACTCTACCATTCTGGCTCTGTGATATTGGACTTCTAGCTACTATAATTATGAAAAAGATGTTTTTGCCTTAGCCACCCAATCTAAGGTAATTCGTCATAGTATCTTGAACTATTAAATTACTCATGGATGAAATCTGAATGAACAATGTGCCCCGCAAGCACCTAGCATAAACATTTAAGTATTATTCAATAGCTTCCATTTTTCCTTACAAAAAACTTTTAATCTTTGTGTAGCATTTCCCAGAGAGGTTGGTTATTTTCATTTCATTGCTAACTCCACAAAGTAACATACCAAAACCTTCCATGTTAGTCATTAATCCTCAGTTTTGAATTTCAGATACCTCTCACTACATTCCTTCATTGGTAAGTGATGATGACGATGGTACCTATATACCATGGACCATGTACCTAGGGACCATGTAAAACACTTATCATAACATCTGGCTCACAATCATTTCTCAGTAATAATTGTCAGTTGCCTATTGTATGTGGATGCACTGATAGAATTAATACTAATTCAGTCAATACAGCTGAAAACCTGCAAGCATACCTCTAAGCCATAGTAATCCTGAACTAACAATGACTCTGCAAGTCTTTTGGGAAGAAATGAAATGAATATTCTGAAAACATATTGGTTTTGAGGGTCCAGTTGTTTGGAGGGATTTTCCATGGTCTTATCTACTATACTTGAACTAATAGGAAAAAAATTTCTATCTGAAGGAAGTCATTGTGAAATTTTTCCCAGGTTTACTAAAGAAGATTATTGTTTGTGAATTAAATAAACATTAAAATGATCCTTTTAACTGACACCTAATACACAGTATCTGAAAAGAGGAGCATCTCTTATTCATTTGCCTTTATAGAACATTACCATAATTTAAGTTTTTCATGGAGCTTAAGCCTCATGAGTGATAAGTCAACTTGCAGAGTATATCAAAGAGATATAAGCAAAGATGTGTCTATCAAAGTTTTCTCCTAGTTTAATTAGTATAATGCACCATTTTTTTCTTTGATATACTGCATATTTACATGTGTAGGTTCACAGATAAGCAAAATTAATCACAAAACTACTTACAACACCAATAAAGGTATATTTACATTGAAAACTACTAGAAAATATTATGATTAGTGAAAATTAATAGAAATTAGACTTTATAAAGGAACTGTATAGAAAATTTTTTTTAATTATATCATCCTGATTATAATTTGAAATCTGGAGACCTACACTGGGAGTCAGCTCAAACTATGGACTTTTGTTAACTGATTTATGCAATATTTGAATTAAAAGAAATATAAAAATTATGAAGAAGCAATTTCTGCTTTCCAGAATTTCGTTATATAGTAAGAGAAATAAGTCAATTCCAAAACGTTTATAATTAAACTTGTGCAAAAAGAAAATTTTAGCTAAAGTCCAAGTCACATTGAAATTGTGTTAAATTAGCAGCCAGTAGGAAATATATTAAAAAATCAAATGCTGTTTGAAAAGAACCCATAGAGCAAGGGGTGGGAGACATAGACAAGAGAGACGACACAGAGAAGGGCAGAGCCCGGTGGAGAACGAAACTCTTTAGGAAGAGTCCTAACAGCACACGCAGCTGACACTAAAAGCTCAACTCTTAGAGAAGCCTCAGTGTCCAGTGAAGTTGTAAGAGCATGGTTTTTACTTCACCTCCCATTCATATTTGCTAAAACCTTTCACACCCAACTCATAAAGGATTTAATATAAAAATGGTCACCAATTAATTTTCACAGAAAAACCTATTATAGTATAATGTTTAGGTTGCTTGGAAAATTCTTTACTAGCACTGCATTACTTCTCACTAAAGCAAAAAAATTTACACATAAAATTGTCAATATATAATTAATAATCAAACACTTAAAAGCAAGTAACACTGAACCAGACACGGTGGGCTTCATGAAAGAACTCTTGACTGAAATGCTCTTATTGTCATATTCTGTTGGGTTTTTAAAGTATTATTTTCAAACAATTCTAATTTTTTGCCTGTTTATTGCTCTTTGATATGTTTCTTCTTTAACTATACAAGCTATATTTCATTACTTTTAGAAATGTAATTATTGCATACCAGTTAATCTCATTTTTTGTTACTTTAATATATTTATATACAAAAATATAATCCATCAACAAAGTATCATGAAACATAGAAAAATGTTTACATACTACAAATTAAAAGCAAGTAGCAATACTTTTGAAACTACTGAGTTTACCACCCTAATCAAATCATTCTTTTCTTGCTAATCTATATTGTGTATTGCGTATTCCTTTTCTCTACAGAAATATATTATGATTTTTAATACTTTGGAAATGCTTTGTGTACATGGCATCATAACTTCATAATGGCAACGTCTTTGGCAACCTGTGCCCTTATTCAATTTCGCATTTGTTAATTATGCTATTTTGATGCATGTAGCTATTTCCCCTCATTTTCAACCTGATAAATTTCATTTCGTAAATATAACAATGTATGCATGTTTTCCTATTGAGGCATGTACAGTTACTTTTTCATAGTTTTCTGTTCTAAAATATCACTATGTAACAGTTAAACTGGATTGGGATCTTGTCTATCTTCAGAGCCTCCTGGAGCACACTTTGTGCCTGGGTGGACCATGGAAGTGTGACCTCGCATGCTATCATCAGCCCTGTCCCCTTCCTCTCTGGCACTGTTCCTCTGGTTCCTGGCTGCTGTGAGCTGAGCAGCACTGTTCCACCATGGCCTTCTGCCAGGATGTTTCTGTCTTGGAACCAGCCGGCCATGGACTGCATCCTGTGATGCTGTGAGCACATGTCACCCCTTCCTTCTTTAACTTGCGTATGCAGTGTACCTGCCAAAAGCTGCTAATGCATGGATGCTTCCAGTACAACTGATGGAAAATATTGTTTCTCAGGTATTTGTTCAAAAATTAAATTGTGTTATTATATATTTTTATATAATTTAGAATTGATGAATTTCTCAATTTTGTGTATTATAGAGTGTCTCTCTATTCAATAGAACTCCAGTAAAAATTCATTACGAGTCAAGTTTTGTTTATATAGTTCTTCCTCTTTATTTGCAGATTTTGTATTTACAAATTCATTGCACACTAAATTTTATCTGTAGCCCCCAAATCACTATTACTGGTGATTTCATTATCATTTTTGGACATGTGTCGAACAGCAAACATTTTTCTCCTTATGTGCACTTTCCCAACTGAGTTCTCATCTGAGATTTTATACTGTAAAGGAAAGTGTTCTTTGGATACATGTTTTCTCCATTTTTGTGCTGCTTTTCAATGATTTGCCTGTCTAATACAGTCTCTGATGATCACACTAATCACTCCTAAAAGGGCTGTCTAGTGTCCAAAAATTCAAGAAGCATGTGATATGTTATGAAGAAATTAGACATCATGAAGCAAATGTGTTTGTTAAAGAAGCTTTTCCAGCCATGAGTCACAGTGTTGCTGGCTGTGAGTCCAGTGTTAAAAAATCAATAATGTAAATATTAAAAGAGGAAATAAATAGAAACACACATAAAACAAGGTTATATATTGATCAGCTGAAGAAACACCATGATCAGAGGCTCTCAGGAGTCTCTATTTCCCTTATCAGTGATGGTTTAACATTTGCTAACTCAGTGTTTGAGGACTCTTTAATCTACTTTGAAAAAATTAGAATCATCTGTTTTTTTTCATTTTTTTTGTAATAAGGTATCTTAGCTTGCCTATCCCAGTACACATTTTACCAATTTACCATTGTTTTAATAATTATTGCTTTGAAATAGACCTATTAATTCATGAGGGAAATTTTTGAAGTTATTAATCTTCAGTAGCATCTTGCCTATTTTTGTTCCGTTACATTTATAGGTAAATTTTATAGGTAAATTCTACTTTTTAAGTCCTAAGAAAACAGGTGATTAACATAATATTCAATATATAGGACATGATATTTGATATATGATATACAATATATACTGTAACTATTTTATAATGATCAAATTTTGTCTTTTGGTGGGTAGGTCTTTTTAATGCATCATCAATAAAATTTCTTGAAAGCTTTTCATTTTTGGAAAGATGTAAACTAAAGTAAAGCACCAGAACTTATTTCTCCCAAATGCCTACAACTTTGTTGCTGTTGATCAACCTTTCTACTTTGCCAATACAATGAATAAAATGAATGGCAATGTACTGTATATTTCCAAATAATAAGGAAAAATTATTTTTAATGTTTCATCAAGAGAAATGGTGGGTATTTAGGTAATAGATGTGGCAACCACCTTGATATGATCATTACACACATTCAAACATCATGCTGTATCTCATAACTTAAAATAGAAATATTGTCTCAATTAAAAATAAAATAGAATCAAAATTAAGAAATAAAGTAGGATACTTTATATTTTTTAGATTTACCTTAATTTTATTTTATATTAATTTTATTGATACTCTTTTGATATACATAATAGTGACATTCATCATAAGGAATTTGTACTTGTACAATTTGTATTATTATACCTGTGCAATGTATAACGTATCTTGATTCTTTTTTCTCCATTCCCTTCCCTCCCTTCAACCCCACTTCCCTTCCTTCTTTACAAAAGCTTTGTTTCCATTTTTTCCTTCTATTCTCTATTTTTCCTTTTCCCTTTTTGCCATTCCCCTTCCCTTGTTTCCCTTCCTATTTGAATATTTTCTTCCTACTTCCCAATATCTATCATCTATTTTGATCCTTATTAAACATATTTAAACATGGGTCCAATTTATTTCACTTAAAAATATGGTCTCAAGGTGCATCAATTTACCTAAAAGTATCTCTAGTTTATCCTTCTTTATGACAGAGTGGTACTCCATTGTATATAAAAATCACATTTTTTTTCCCATTGACCTGTTGATGAGCACATGGGCTGTTTCCAAGATGTACCTATTACAAATTGTGCTGCTATAAATATAGGTGAGCATATATCATTGTGCTATGATGCTTTTAACTCTTTCTGGAAGATACCAGGGAGGGGAATCACTGGGTCAAATGGAACCTCTAGTTTTAGTTTTTTGAGGAATCACCATACTGATTTCTATATTGATTGTACCAATTTACACTCCCACCCACAGTGGAGAAGGGTTCCTTTTTCCCACAGCCTCACCAGCCTTTGTTACTGGTTGATTTCTTGATGATAGCCATTATTTCTGGAGTGAGGTAGAATCTCAGTGTTGTTTTAATTAGCATTTCTCAAATAATCAGTGATGTTGAATTTTTTTTTTAATTTTTTGCTGTTTGTACTTTATCTGAGAATTGTCTGTTCATGTCAGATGCTCATTTTTGGGGTCTTTAACTTTGGGTGGGCCTGATTATTTTGAGTTCTTTATATATTGAAGATACCAGTCATTTGTCTGACAAAAAGCTGGTAAATATTTTTCTTATTCTATGGGTTGTTAGTTCGCTCTGTTGGTGATTTCTTTTGATGTGCTGAAACTTTTTAATATGATGAAATCCCTGTGTTAATTTTTAAAAATATTTCCTGTGTGATCAGATTTTGTTCATAAAGCCTTTACCTACACCTATGTCTTTAAGAGTTGTACCTACTTTGTCTTCCAGCAGATTAGCTGTTTCTGTTTTAATATTTAGATCTTTTATCCATTGCAATTTTAGTTTGATACACAGTGAGAGATATGAGTGTAATTTAACCTAAAGTTTTGTCATTCACAGAATCATGTTTTTTCATTTGTTGCTTATGGAACAGGAAGTCTTGGATGTTGACCTTATAGATTTGCTTAATTCTTCTCTTTTTCTATATCTTTAAAAAATTTTAACCCTAGATTCAAATATGTCACCTCAAAATGACTTTTTTCTTGTTTTCTTCAAATTCTCAATACCTACATTTTATTTCTTTTCTTACTAAGTTGGTGTATATTGCAATTATGCAAGGAAATTTATTGCTCTTGTCTCATTTCTATTTAAACATTATGATTCTGTTTTTTACATTAATTATGAAGAAAAATATGAACTTTTATAGTTCCATTAAATTATTTTCAGAACACTGCCTTTAATATTCAACTGAAGAATTTTACCATTAATATTAGTTGAGTTTAAGAGCTTTAATACTTTTATTGACATCCAATATCTGTATATATTTGTGAGGTGAAATGCGGTTTTGCTTAATGTATACACTGAGTAGTTATCAACTCAGAGTAGTTACCATATCGATTTTCTAAAGCTTTTATTATTTCTTTATGGTGAGTACATTCAAACTCCCCTCTTCTAATTATACTGAGATACAGGATACCTTATTGTGAATTACACACACTCTGGTGTCCTCAAGTGCTAGACCTTACTCCTCCCTTGTAAGTGTGACATTGTACCCGGTGTCTGACTTCTTCCTCTATGCCCTGGTTAAGACAATGAATTTGTTTATCCCTTTATTTTCTAAACATTATAAATTCAATTTCTGCTTTGCTCTATATCCTTACAGTTAGTTTTATTACTATATTTTGTTTTGGTTCTCTTCTTATTATTTAGAATTGTTGCATTGAATGTGATTTTTCAGAAATTTGTGTAAATATAAACAGGATATCTTTGTCATGTTTTCTTCATATTTTTACCAATTCTGGAAAATTATCACATAATTCTTCTTAAATAGTGGCTTTTGATAGTGTTTCTACTCCTCTTTTTCTTTCTACTTTGATTGCACATGTACTAAACCTTAACAACCTATTGTCCATATTTTCTGTTTTATATTTTTCTATCTCTTACTTTGTGTAGACTAGCCCAGTAATTTTCTTAACATTTTTAGACAATTTCGTATGTTTTTATTACTTTGTGTACTCATGATTTAACACATCTTAATCTTTCTTTTTAATTTTAATTTTCAAAATTTTTATTTTAGTTTTAATTGACAATGGTTTTACATGAATACATTATGCAATTATTAAATCAAGTTTATTAACATATGAATCACCTTGCACACTTATTTCTTTATTTGTAAGCATTTGATGCGCTTCAATCAATGGCTTGAATGTGCTTTTTCCTCCAAGGGATCATATGTTGGAGGTTTGGTTTCCAATGCGAGCATGTGAGGAATCATGGAGCCTTTAGGAGGTGTCCCTAGGGGAGTATCCAGGTCGTTTGTCCTCCGGAGGGATTAATGTGTTTCTCCCGGGCCGTCACCAGCCCGTTATGGAATCGTTGTGGGACAGTGAGCTTGCCCTGACTCCCGCTCTGTCTGCTATTCACGCTGTGGCCTGTGCCTCTCACACAGTCCCACATAGTCCCTGCCCAGGGTGTGCCCCAGCTGCCAGGCTGAAACCACAGCCTGTATTACCGTGCACCATATTAGTAGACTTCCTTCCTCTCAAACTGTCCTCTAAATGAAACTCTTCTGTACAAGTCAGGTGTTTTCTCAGTGTAACGAAAAAAATGGAGCAAGATATAAATAATCATTTTATATTCCATATTTACCAATGTCAACATCCTTGTACTTTCCCTTCCAATTTTAGCTGATCTATGTTCATGATATCTTACCTCTTTGTATTTGTAGTAATTTTCACTGCTCATAATTCATTATTCAAGACGCTCATATTTGACTAAACTTATACAAGGACACTTTAGGAGTTATATTACAGATGCTTATTTCCAGAAACTAAAGGGTGCAGCAACCAATAATCATTTAATTAAGTAAGAGTATCAATATTTCTCTGATAATGTATGTAGTAGGCTAAATAACAATTGCTGCCACAAAATATATCTACATCATGATCCCTGAAATCTGAGTTTTACTTTGACTAGTGAAGAGTAATTATAGCTGTAATTAAGTATATTGAAAGCAACTTAATTTCCTCATTATATAAATGCATCCTAAATTCACTCACATGTACTCTTATTAGATGAATATATTGGGTGATTTTGTTTTGTTTTGTTTTAATAAATTTTATTTTATTTTATCCTATTCCCCCCTCCAGCCCCCTTCTCTCCCTATGTATAGAAGTTTTATTTCCATTTTCTCCTTCTATTTTCACTTTTTCCTTGTCCCTTCCCTTCTCCCTCCCTCTTCACTATTCCCCTTCCCATTTGAACACTTTCTTCCCATTTCCCAACATCCATTATACATGTCAGTCCTCATTTCCACTTTCAGTTTCTCACATCAGAGAAACAACGAGGTGTTTAAACATGTGTGTCTTATTTATTTTACCTAAGAGTATGGTCTCAAGGTCCACCCATTTAGATATAAATGTCTGAAGCTCATCCTTCTTTGTGGCAGAGTAGTACTTCATTGTATTAAAAGGTACATCATCCACTCCTCTGTTGATAGACGCTTGGGCTGTTTCCAAGATTTAGCTATTATAAACTGTGCTGCTATAAACATGGGTGTGCACACATCACCAGGCTATGATGCTTTTAATTATTTGGGAAAGATACCAAGAAGAGGTATAGCTGGGTCAAATGGAACCTCTAAATTTTAGTTTTTTGAAGAACCTCCACACTGATTTCCACAGTGGCTGCACCAGTCTACACTCCCACCAATAGTGAAGAAGGGTTCTTTTTTCCCCACACCCCCACCAGCATTTGTTATTGGTTGATTTCTTGATAGTAGCCTTTCTTTCTGGGGTGAGGTGGAATCTCCATGTTGTTTTCATCTGCATCTCTCTAATGACCAGTGATGTTGAGCATTTTACTACACAGAGAAAAGAAAAAAAAACAATGTGACTCTAAATGCAGAGATTGGAGTGATGCAACTACAAACCATGACTTGCCTGCTCCCCCAGAAAGCTAGAAAGAAATAGGAATGGATTCTTCTCCCTCACAATCCGGAGAATGAATGGCTGTAACATACTAACTTCACACCATGACAGTAAATTTGGATTTCAGGTTCTGGTGGGTAAGAAAATGAATTTCTATGTGGTAATCAATACATTTGTCACAACTGACAATAGTAGCCTCAGGAAAATAATATAAATTTGTGTACTGTAAAGTACAGTGCTGAAAAAACAAGTGTTTTTAAAAATGTGGCAGTGGAATTGAAATTGAGTAAGTGGGAAAGGCTGGAATAATTGTGAGGAGCATGAGTTGAAAAGCTTATGCTGCTTTAAAATACTGCTTTTAGAAATATGGATGTTAAAGAATCTGCCCCAGATTGGTCAGGAAGGTGAAGACCCATGACAGTTCAGCTTTCCTTACATTAGAAAATATAAGGGCAATGATGAGGAATGTGTTTTCAAAAACAGAAAGCAAGATAATCCTTGTAGTGGCAGAAAGTTTGGCTAAACTTTGTCTCGTAACTGTGTAGAAAGGAGAACATATAATGATGAGATTACCAAGGTTGCTTTCTGAAGGTGGAGCAAAATGTGGTGAAAAAAAGGTGGAGTAAAATGTGGAGAAAATATAAATTGAGAAAAGTTTTAAATTAAAAGGAATCAACAGTTAAATTAAAAAATATTCTATACAGTTTGAAAAATATTTTAACATTAATAAATCACTATTAGGAGAGCATATTTTTAAGAGAAGACTAAATGTCTTCATGGTCATTTTCCTTGTTTGCATTAGCTGTATGACTCATGGATTCACTCTTTCTTCTCAGTAGGAGCCAAGAATAGATATGGAGATTCGCCACCAAAAGAGCTGCAGAGAACACGCTTCTTTAAGTGCATGAAAATGCAGAATGAGAGGACAAGTTTTCTTGAAAATATTATATTAGCACAGATTGCATAGCTTGGACTGAAAAGATCAGGGAGAAGAAAATGGAAGGAGAATGTAGAGCCCCCACAGTCCTGTGGAGTCACATAACAGTAAACATGTGGCTCCCCTCAGAGAAAAGAAGGGCCACTCCACTCTCAGAGGGATGGGCCAGATCATGGGCTCTGGGCTCTTCAGAGTGTACAGTCTTGATTCACAGAGAATAACGATGAATTTTGCCTTTTCAGATCTTTATATTGCTGGGTGATTCTTTTATTCTTTCTATGCTCTCTCTTTTGGAATAGGACTGCCAATTACTATTATGCTGTGGCTGTTCCATTCTAATATTTTGGCCCCAGAAAACTTATTTTCCAGTCTCACAGGTCCATAGACAAAGAGAAGTTTTGTCCCCAAATGAATCATATTCAGAATACCACTGACTTCCCATTCAGATAATGATATATAATTTTATGATCTGTGACTCTCTACCTGATGACATGTAAATGAGAATTGGGACCTCATGCAGTGCTGTATGAGACTTTTGTGGATGTTGGAGGCGACTGTTTTGCCTGGAAGTCTTCAGGGCCCTGAGGAAAGACTCCGGGGGGTTGAAAAATGCCCCCCCCCCGAATGATAACTATGTCTCAATTCCCAATCCCTGAAAATGTTACTTTATGTGGAATGAAAATGAGATTTTGGAGATGTGAATTATACCTGGACATGGAGGAATGTTCCTTATTATCCAGATGTGCTCTGAAAATAATCATTAAGGAGAGAAACACAAGGAGATCTGACATGCAGCAAAGAGGGAAAGTCGATGTGAACAGAGGCAGAGGTGGCAGTGATGTGGTCATAAGCCGAGGGTTGCCGCGGTCACTGGAAGCCCAGAGGTTAGGAAGGGATTCTCCCTGAGTCTCCAGATTAGGCAAACCCTTCCATACAGCTTGATTTCAGCCCCATTGATGCAACCTTTAGGCCTCCTTTTTTAAGAATTATAAAAGAATAATTTCCTCTTGATTTTTAGCCACCAATTTGTGGTAATTTGTTACAGTAGCCTCAGAGCACAATTGTAATTCAAACAAGCCTTATTTGCATTATGAGGAGGCTTGCAGTTAGATATCCTTGGGGAACATTTTATTATTGCTTTTTTTATTAATATTTTTCTATTTCATAGTGTACAGTTTTCACTGATGCCCTTTACTAGCTTCATATTTAAACAGCCATTATTCTATGTTGCTCTATGGAGGATGCAGGTGTCAAACAGGAAGAAGTCTCAGATTTATGTCCCCAAATGCATAAAGACCAAATTTCAGTCTTTTTGGTCTTTGCAAAAGCTGCTGATCTCCAAAAATCTAGGGCCGTATTCTGAGAATTTGTTACCAGAAGGCTAGGATTCAATACTTTGGTGTTATTCTAAAGTTAGCTTATTCCCCCCACCTAGGAAATTATCTTTCCTTCTTATGAGACTTCAGCAATGTAAATACATTACATTTGCTTTAATTTATCCATTTTCTATGACATTACATTTGAGTATGTCTAATCCAGAATTCTGGAGAAGTGGAATATATTTTCTCTTCCTTAAAGTACAATTCCTCTTCCTTAAAGGAGATTAGGGTATAATTTATCACTTTAACAATGATATAATTTAATGGAATATTTAATTTCCTTAGCAAAAATATTTAAATTTACAACTGAATTTTCAGCAAATGAAATTTTGAGATTCAAGATTATTTTGGCATTATAATTATAACACTTAAGAGAGCATTATATAGCTAGGTAATCCAAAGAAAAGTATATCACTGGACATTGTTTTATGACACAACTATTAACAAATATGTATCAAATAAAATACTAGATTATGGTGTAACTAAAGTGGGCATTTTTGATGGAAGTGAGACAATTTGGGATTGTCATAATAATATCTTTTCAAACAATCTATATGTTCATTTACTTGTTATGCTAATAAAAATAAAATATAAGTGTCATGTACTACGATAAAATTTAGGGATATCATGGGACATAAAATGCATTATTTTAGTGAAGGAGTTTACAATTCAATGCAGGTATTCCAAATTTCTTATTTTATGCAAGTAGATGGTAGTACTTATTTATTAGTTTTCCAAGCTTGGACGTTTTATTTTTTTTTACTATCCCTAAATGTACATTTTTCTTTCCCACTCAAGAAAGCCCTTGAACATAACAGAATGGAAATAAATTTCTGGCTCAAACATTAAAGAATTAATGATCTTAACTAACTGAAGACTTCAGGTGATTAAAATATATATTCTACAAAATATTTATTTAGCACAGTATGACTATTTGCTCACAAAGAATTATGTATCTGGAAAAGATCTCTGAGATCATCTAGCTCAACGATCTACTTTTAGAAATGAGAAAACCAAAGCTTAATAATATTTGTCTAAAATTTATAGCTTTATCCTGCTGCAGAATTCTATTTCAAGAAGTTTGGATCTAAATAAAACAGTTATATTTATTAATTTTGCAGATGACAGAAAGCAAAGAAAGACATAATACAATAGATAGTGGTAACAAAATTAAAACTCAGAAATTTCTTGACTGACATATAGAACTCAAGAGGACAATGTTTGACAAGAAAATGTAAATTTATTCTGTTAATTTAAAAAAAATTACAGAAGTACAAAAAATTATAAAGAACTGACCTCTTTCACTGTCATGCTTGTCAAAAAGTGGGAGAATTTTAGTCTTTCATTGAATATGAGTCAGTAAATTAAGTGACTTTCCTGTGTTGAATATATTTGTCAAAACACAGCTTCCACCATCAGAAGGGAACCATGGAAAATCTTTCTCTGAGGAGCACATCAGACAATTTGCTTCTTGACTCACAGCATTAGAGAGGCCCTGACACACTGCTTAACTTTCTGAGAAGCTTATCAATAATGAGGAAATGTCAGGCAGTTTCAAGATATTTAGGTAATAAAAGGAGTAATATATAGTTATCCTTGAAAATATTGTCAAGGTAACATAAGGAGTGTTGTCAAATAATAAAGGGGATTGAAGCACAAGGGGATTTTATTATATTCTCTTTCTGTTAAAAAGGCAGAAAAAACTAATGGAGAATTCTGATTAGAAGTCAGAAAGCCTGGGGTTTAGTCTCAGCCTTCAATCGTGGGATATGGCATCTTAGAAAAGCCACAGCCTCTATCAACCATGGTTTTATCTGTAAATCAGAACCCAAAAGACATATGTCCAAGATGGTCGGAATGAGAATATTCTGCAGATTATACAGTGTATTAGGGGCATGTGAGTTCATGCTAAGTCTAAGATGATTTTATAGAAGAGAATAAGTATTTTTTTATTAAATTCTTTTATTGGTACATTATAGGTACACAACACAATTACATTTCTCATTGGGAATTGTACCTTTACATAATGCATCTTGGTTCTTATTTTTTTCCC
>NW_004624753.1:24627522-24663708 GCF_000247695.1 Heterocephalus glaber | reverse complement strand
GGGACTCAGTACCTTGGTCTGGTGGTCTGGTGTCCTCTGCGTCTTTGTAGTGTGGAACCAGGTGGCTACCTGTCTGCAGCAGGGTGATTTGGCATCTTCTGTGTGACTCAGGACCTCGGTAGGGCATAATAAGTACATATTTCACAAAATAACTCCAAATATTTTTTGGACCAATGGCTCTTTTAACAGGTGATCTTGATTCTGATATTGATCACCCAGATTTCTCAGATCAAAAAAATTGTTTTGTTCACTGCTTATTTTGATCATAGCCAGTCTTCTAACCATTTTACTTTTTATTTGTGAAGACTGGTAATCATAGAAATTCAATTACTGTTTTGGGTGAAAATCTGTTCATGGTAACAATATTTGTTTGAATTTGATGATCCTTACTGTTAAAACCATTTTTATTAATTGTGGTTTGTCAAATTTATTTGGTAGTTAGTTATAATTGGAATAGGCAATCTCTGTTTTGTTCAGAAATCATCAGATAGTAGATTTTTATGCGTTATTTATTATTTGTGTATATTAAAATGTTATGTGAACCTTTACTGAAATATTTAGGAGTTTAGGATTTTTTGAAAGAGATGATGTGTATCTTTGAAAAATGTTGAACATTTATACATTATAGGTTGCTACTCCAACCACATGTGTTAGTTGTTAGTTACTTCTCTCATTGCTGAGACAAAATACCCAATGCCCAACGTTAAAGAAGGAATGGTTCATTTTAAATCACAGTTTGTAAAGGTTTCAGCCCATGGTCAGCTGGCTGCAGGGCAGGGTGGCCTGGCAGAGGGCACAAAAGAGAAACAGGCAGAAGGAATGAGAAACAGCAGTGAGCCTGCCTTTTCCTTTCATCCGCTACCAGCTCCAAGCCTTTTGGGGTGCTGCTCCCTCCCACCGAGGCTTCTGTCTTCAGTAAACCCATTCAGCCACACTCAGCACCATGCTACCATGCTACTCCAGAACAGTGGACTCATTTAGTACCACACCACCTTAATCCCAGTATCACCCCTTATTCCACATTCACACACTCTAGATCCAACCCCCTCCAAAAAGCCCCACCTATGAGCACATAAAGATTTGGGGGATAATGACACAAGCCATAACAGTTTAATAATTTTTTAGAGAAATTAAATATTCTCTTCATATAAAAATATGAATAAAACATGGACATGAAGTTTTTTTAATAAAACTGTGAGGCAGCATACTATATGTCCCATGAGCACTGATTATTTGATGCCAATGTACTAGCTTTTTACAGTGACAGCCACAGTGCACTCTAAATATTTTTTAAATAATTATAATTCCATAAAATGTTATCTTCCCCCAAAATTCAAAAGTTGAAGCTCCATCTTCCAGTATGATTATATGTGGAAAGGAAATATTTGGCTGTTAATTCAGTTTAGATGAAATCAGGAAGATGAGACCCATATTATGGGATTAAAATATTTATAAGAAAAGGAAAGAGACATGTTGTAGTCTTTTCCTTTTTTCCCCCATGCCTCAATGTGTGAGGGAAAGGGAACAACTCATCTATGTGAAACCAATATGCCTTTCACAAGTAACCCAATTGTCTAATGAAATGGTCTTGTACCTTGAGGTTGCATTCCACAGCTTCCAAACTGGTGAAAAATACGTGTCTACTATAAAAATCACAGTTTATCATACATTTCCAGAGCAAACCATGTAGACTCAGAAAATGATCAATAAATATATACGTCTATCGGTCTATTAGAGCTGGGTCTCTATCTGTAATACGTATATGTCTCATTTAGTCCCTCTCTCTCTCTCTCTCTCTCTCTCTCTCTCTCTCGATGGGAACTGGACCTGGGGCCTTGCACACACTAGACGTATTCAACCTACCTACCCCCCACCCTATTATTTTTGAGTTCTTAGTAAGATTATAATTTCATGAGGGAAGTGCTGTGTTGAGATTAGCTATTTTGCTTCTATTTTTTTTTTACCACCACATACTATTCCTTTTTCCTTCCTCTTTTCTTCTTCCCTTTAAGCCTCTCTCCCTTCCTTCATTTCTCCTTTCTTGTTATTTTTCTGATTTTTATAAAAATTAATTTTATTGCTGCACCTTGCAGGATACAATGATTACATTGTCAGTTGGGAGTTGGTACATGTACATAACATATCTTATTTTTTACCCCCCATCTTTTGGTACCCTGACCTTTTGCAAAAGAGCTATCACCTTTTTCTTCTTAACTATCTTTTATTTTGCTCTTTATCTATAATTTGAGTATTTTATATAAGAGAAACCATGTAATATTTAAACTTGTGTGTCTGATTTATTTTACTTAAAATCATGGTCTCAAGGTGCATCCACTTTTCCCACAAATGACCCGTTTATCCTTCTTTATGGAAGAGCAGTGCCCCATTGTTCCATTGTGTATAAATGTCACATTTTCTTTATCCATTCACCTCTTGATGGATATATAGGCTGCTTCCAAGATTCAGTTATTATGACTCATGCCACTATAAACATGGATATGTGTGCATCACTGTAATATGATGTCTTAAACTCTTTTGGGAAGATATCAAAACTTGAATAGCTGAGTCAAATGGAATTTCTAGTTTTACTTTTTTGAGGAATCGCCATATAGATTTCCATACTGGCAGTACTAGTTTATATTTCCATTCAACAGTGCAGAAGTGTTCCTTATTCCCCACAGCCTCACCAGCTTATGTATCTGATTTCTTGATGATAGTCATTTTTTCTAAAGTAAGGTGGTATCTCAGTTTATTTTAAATGGCATTTCTCAAATGACCAGGAAGTGTTGAACATTTTTGAGTACTTCTTCAAGAACCATTTGTATTTTTTCTGGGAAGTGTCTATTCTTTCTAGTTGCCCATTTTCTGATTGGATCTTTTATTTTGGGGGTATCTAATTGTTTTTGAATACTTTATATAATGTAGATGTTAGTTATTTGTCCAAACAATACCTGACAGCATTTTGTTACCACTCTATAAGCTGTCTCTTCATTCTATTGCTGGTTTACTTTGTTACACCATTCTTGTTATTATTTTTCCTTCCATTGGGCTTCTGTTCAGAATTTTCTTTCCTATGCTTATGTCTTCAAGAGTTTCAATTCTTTTATTTACCATCAGATGAAGTGTTTCTATTCAACATTAAGATATTTAATCCATTTTGATTTTAAGTTAGTATATGGTGAGAAATATGGTTCTAGATTCAATTTTCTGTGTGTGGATAGCCAATTTTTCCAGCACCACTAGTGAAAGAGACTATCTTTCCAAGGAATGTGTGTTTTTGGCCCTTTCATCATAGATCAGATAGCCGAATGTTCCTGGGCTTGTTTCTGAATCTTCTGCTCTGTTCCCTTGATGCACATGTCTGTTTTTGTGTCAATGCCATGCTGCTTTTATTCCAGCACCTTTGTAGTACAACATGAAATCAGGGATTATGATGCTTCCCGCTTTGCCTTCACTGCCCAAGTTTGCTATTCTGTGGCTCTTTTATATTTCTTTTAGCATCTTTTAGTTCCACATGAATTTTCGAATTGTTCTTTTTTGTTTGTTTTTCTAGTTCTGTAAGGAATGCTCTTGGCATTTTTTTTTTTTTTTGTACCAGGGATCGAACTCACATCCTTGCACTTGCAAGGCAGGTGGGGAAACCACTGAGCTAGATCCCTGGGCCTGCTCTTGGTATTTTAATGTGCATTGAATTAAATCTGCATATCAGTTTAGGAAGTATGGCCATATTGCAATCTTCATTCTGCCAGTCTAGGAACAAGAAATGTCTTTCCATTTTTTTAATGTTCTCTTCAATCTCCTTTTTCAGAGTACTATAGATTTTATTGCACAGAACTTTCCTTGGTTAAATTAATTCCTAAGTATTTAACCTTTGTTGATGCTATTGTGAATTGTTTTCCTAATATTTTTCTCAGTGAGTTCAATATTAGTATACAGTGATGTTATAAATTTTTGTGTGTTGATTCCATATCCTACTACACTACTTTGGATATTATTTCTAGAAGATTTTTGATGGAATAGTTTTGGTTCTTCTACATAGAAGATTCTGTCATCTGCAAATAATGATAACTTCACTTTTCCTTTACTATATTTTATTTAATTTTCTTGCCTGATTGCTCTGGCTAATGTTTCACACACAATATATTGAATAGGAGTGGTGTTAGTGGACATCTTTTTTTCCCCCTGATTTTAGAAGGAAAGCTTTCAGCTTCACACCATTTAATATAAAGTTGGCTGTGGGTTTGCCATAAAGGGCCTTTATCAGACTGAGGTAAGATCCCATATCTTCTTTTTTTTGGTTTTTATCATGAATATGTGGGCTTTTCATCAAAGTCTTTTTCTGTATCTACTGAAATGATTATGTGATTTTTGCTCTTGCTTCTGTTTCTATGATGTATTATATTTATTAATCTTTGTATGTTGAACCATATCTGAATTCCTGGGATGGAATCTGATTACCAAGCAATCATCTTGGACTGGATTTTATTTGCCAGTACTTTGTTGAAGATATTTGTATCTATATTCAGAAAATAGATTGGCTCCTTTTTGTTTGGGTCCTTTTCTGGTTTTAGAATTGGGGTAATGCTAGATTCCAGACATGACATTGGGATTACTCTTCTTTTCATTTCATTAAAGATTTTCAGAAGTGCTGGGGATAGGTCTTTTTTGAAATTTTTGCAGAATTTAGCAGTGAATCCACTGTGTCCTGAGATTTTACAGGTAGTAGTATGTTTTTATTGCTGCTTTGATTTCATTTCCTGTTTTTGAATTATGCAGAGGTTTGGTCTTCTTGGTTTTGTTTTGATAATTTGTATGTGTCCAGAAATCTATCTGTTTTTTTCCTCTATTCTCCAGTTTACTGAGTACAGGTTCTCAAAGTAGTCACTTACTAGTAATCTTCTGGATTTCTATGGTATCCATTACGATTTCATATTTTCATTTCTAAATGCATTGATTTAGTTCTTTTCTTTCCTTTTCTGGTAGGATTGGCTCACAGTTTCTGTATTTTGTTTATTTCTTCAAAGTACCTGGGCTTCGATTCCTTGATTTTTTTTTTTGTACTTTTAGTTTTAATGTTAATTTCTACTCTGATATTTATCATTTCTTTTCTTGTACTAGATTTGGATTTGGGTTGTTGTTGAATCTCTAAGAACTTGAGGTGCATCTGTAGGTTATTTATTCGGGCTCACTCTGCTTTTCTGTTATGGGCATTTGCAGCTCTGAACATCCCCTTTAGGACTGGTTTCATTGTGTAGCATCAGTTCTGGTATGCTGTACTTGCATTATAATTTGATTCTAGGAATTATCTAATCTATCTTCTATGACCCATTGATTATTCTAGAGGATATTATTTAATTTCCTTGTGTTTGCATAATTTCTCTGGTTTCTTTTGGCACTGATTTCTAGTTTCATTGCACTGTGATCTGATAATGCACATGTTATAATTTCAATTCCTTTGCATTTACATAA
Organism: Heterocephalus glaber; assembly: GCF_000247695.1. The sequence goes on along the minus strand of NW_004624753.1, from coordinate 24,658,239 downwards.
GTGTATTTTATATGATTTCATATGATCTATTTTGAAAAAAGTTCCATGTGCTGTTGAGAAGAATATATATTTGGCTGTTGTGAGGTGGAGCACTGTAGATATCTGTTAAGTCCATTTTTTCAAAAGTTTAGTTCAACTCATATTTTCTGTTGATTTTTTTTGTCTAGTTGATTTGTCTGTTTGCGACAGTGGCCTATTGAGTTCCCCAAATATAACTGTGTTGATGTTTGTATAAACAGTGTTTTTTATGTTCCATATTGTTTGTTTTATGCAGTTGGGTACACCTGTGTCCAGTGCATAGAGTTAGTTTATAATTGATATCTTCCTCTTGAATCATTCCATTAACCAATATGTAGTGAATTTCTTTGACTTGTCTGATTATTTGATTAGTTTTGGCTTCAAGGGCACTTTAACTGAAAATAGGTTAGTTACCCTGGCTTGATTTTGTGTTCCTGTTGCATGGAATATTGTTTTCCAACCTTTGATAACTTTACTCTATGAATTTATTTTTGAGTTAAATATGTTTCTTACACACAGAATATTGCTCAGTTTTGTTTTTTGATCCATTCTGCCAAGCTGTGTCTTTTGATTGGGCAATTGAAACCATTCATAATGATAGTTAATACTGACATGTACGACAATCTTGTCAATGCATTTTTTCCTGTTACTGATTTCTTTCTTTTTTCCCCCTTTTTGGCTAATTGGTCATCCTTCCTAGTGTACTCTTTGGTACTGTTGGCTTCATTGAGTCTCTTTAGGATATCCTTGAGAGTTTTTCAAGGGCTTAGTTTCACGGTCATGAGTTCCTTCAGATGCTTTTTGTCATAGAAATACTTTATTTCTCCACCAACTCTGAAAGATAATTTTTCAGGAAATATCAGTCTGGGTTGGAAGAGGTTTTCTTTAAGGGCTAGAAGCACTTTATATCAGGCTTTCCTGGCCCTTAAGATTTGTGTTGAGAAGTCTGCTATAATTCTAATGGTTTTAACTTTATAAATGCTTCATTGCTTTTCTCTAACAGTTTTTAAGATTCTGTCCTTGTGTCCTTGTGTTGGAATGTGACGATTTTGACTTTGACATATCATGAAGAAGTTCTTTTTTGATTGTGGCTCTTTGGGATTCTATATGCCTCACTCATCTGTATGCTCAATTCTCTTCCCATATTGGACATGTGGTGTTATTTCTATAAATAGCTTTTTGATGCCATTTTTGCCTTCTTGTGATGTTTTTGCTAATGACAATTAATCTTAGATTAGTCTTCTTTAGATTAGTCATCTAGGAGAAGTTAAATCTATTTTTCATGTTTTACTGTTGTCTTCAGTGTAACTACAACTTGTCACCAACGTCAGCCCTGTATTCTAGTTCTGACACTCTGTCCTCACGTTCCTCACTTCTGCTGCCTATATTTTCAATAGTCTTTTGAACTTCCTGGCTTTCTGTTTGGTCCCTCCTCCTGGTGGGGACTGCCCTGAGGTAGGCAGTTTTGTACATCGTGCCCTTCTGCCATGATGTTCCTGCCTTGGAGCCAGACAACTATAGCATTATGGTTTGTATCTCCATGGCCCTCAGTGCCTCATGCATTCAGAGGTATGGAGGATTTGGAGGATGATTGAACTGTGAGGAACATGGAACTACCTTCCCATCGAGAAGGGCTCTGCTCAGCAGAGTCAGGCCCCTGCCTCTGTGCCCTACAAGAGGGTGGCTCCCCGCTCAGCAACTCCTGTTTCTCCCTGCTTCCTGGTTGCCATAGCAGGAAGGTTTTCTCCACTATCTTCTTCCACCATGCCTTCCTGTCTTGGAGCCAGCCAACTATGGACTAAAAGTATTATCTGGAATTAACCTTTCCTCCTTTAAATTGCTGTATTTGACAGGTACTCTGTCCCAGTGAGGAGAAAGTGACTCAGACATATGAACTGATATCTTTGAAACTGTGACCTATATAAACATCTCCTCCTTCAAGTTGTAGGTGTTTGGTGTTTTTTCCAGCCAAGTAACAGCCTACTCAAGCAAATAATATGCAACAATAGTACTTTCAGACAGAATGGATCATCTGCTTTACATTTCAAAACACCCAAGTCAACACACAAAGAAAATAAGTAACATATTCTTAAATATCTTGCAAACAGTTATTTTTATGTTAAACAATCACACAGCTTTTTCTTTATGGAATTATCTGTGTATCTGTACTTTTTTCTATTTTAAGATATGCACAATTTTTTGTGTAATGTATAAATGTTGATGTGGAAATAAAACATTTATGAACATTACAGTACAGCATTTTAAAAATTGCCAAATTATAGATGAACTATCATAAACTAATTATGTTTTGTTTCAGTAAACATGGGTGGAATAATGGAAAAGTATGATGAAAGAGTTTTCACAACTGGATGCAAAACAGACTATGCATGATCAAAGATTAAGAACATTGCAATTAAACTATTCTGAGACAGTATTAAGAAGTGAAAAATGTAGATAATAAAGAAAGAACCAGCAAAAAGGAATAAAAATTAAAACTAAGGAAACAATATTTTATTAATATTATTAATTAATATTAATACATTAATATATTAATATATAATATACAGTGATATATTATTAATACTATTATTTTATTAGTTTAATATTTTATTTATACTTTGAAGGTATTTAATTATATTAATATTGCAGCCCTTAGGCAAAATACAACTACATTTCTTTCTTGCCTGTCAACTCTTCTCTTCACTAAAATAATGAGCACATCATTTTATACTGTCTTATGCTACTTAATTTACCTCATGAGTAGGAAGATTTAGTAAAAACAAGATAAATACATTAAAAATCACCTGCATATTTACATTGCTATCTATCTCTTCCTGTGAGCATGGCATAAACAGAATAAATTATGACATCTTTCAAATATATCTAATATAATTTTAAAGGTATTTGCTTAGTAGATTTTTAGTAGATTTTGTTGTGGCCCTCAGTTACAAATGGAAAAATTGAACTTTAATAGAACATTGCAAAAATTTACAGAACTGGTAAATTGCACACAACTAGAATACATAGCCATGCTGTTTGGCTTGGGAATTCTCACCATACGATTCTTTTGGTGTTCTCTGAATGGCCAAATGCTCCATAAGCAAGAGAACTGGTGAGAGGCTCCAACACAGCACCTGTACAGTATAAGAGTTTCCTTCATTTTCTTGTGCATAGGTCCAGTAGAGAGGTTCTAAAGTGTAGCGTGTAAGAGTGAAGCCTCCAAAACTAGACTATTTTGGTCCAAATCCTGGTTTCTTATGTAAAGCAAATTAATTAACTTTTTTGCTTTTCTGTGTTTAATTTCATCCTGCATAAAATAAAGTCAAATATAGAATCTGTAGATGAAAATAATTGAAATAAGGTAAGAAAATTTTATCTATGTCTATATCGACCTATAAAGCAGAGCTTGGTCTGATTACCCTTTAATATTTTCAAAGTTTACTTAGCACATGATAAATACTTTATATATTTTAAGTTAAAATATTGGGCTGCACATGTCACTGTTGATACATCTGGGAGCAAAACCTATTTTTATAATATGTAAATAATGCAAATGCTCAAATATCCATAAGCATTTGGTTGTCTCCACCCCACCCAAAAGAACGAGTCAGAGCAGCTCAAATGCTGATGGTAGTAAAAAAATAAGTGACTCACTTCAACCTTTGCATAGTATTTCAACTGAGTAGTGAAATTTCATTCCTGGCTTATATCTAGCTTCATTTCCCACATCCTTAGGGATATAGAACCCATTACAAATTTTGAACATTTGTACTGAATCATGTATTTGGCTTTATAAGTTGCTATACACAGATAAAGATACAATTCATCATTACTTCAGGTCTTGTTGGATCCTAATGTGTCCCTGTAACAAGTATTTCACATATAAAATGATGGCTAATATTTTTAAATCTTAAAATGAAAAGTGAGGAAAGTAGGAACTCAGTGTGTAAGTTTGGAATTGAATCTATGTCTAAAGTTGTACATTGATGGCTACTAGATTTGGGCTCCAGTCACTGTAAACCCATTCTGTTCCATGGAGCGAACATTAATTAATTTTTGTTGCATGGTCACGAAGTTTACACTTCAGACAGGAGAATCAATGTTAAAATTTAATGATGGTCCATATTCCCATGAAAATATACTGATAGTATTTAAATATTAATTTAAAAATATTTATAATGCATAATAAGAAAAATCAATTAAACAATTTACAAGCACTTTTGGAAAAATTAATCCAATAAAATATTTAAAAATTGTGCCTATGTACTGTAACATAAAAGAAGTAAAGATTTAAGGTAAGAGCTTTATTTCACACATCAGAAGTATTTGAACTACAGAAATGCAAATTAATGTGCATGGTCCAGGAAGTTTTTGTTTTTATTCTGAACACACTTTAGCCTCAGGTTCTGAACATTTATGCTGATAAATTCTTTAAAATCTGAATTATTATTTTCTCATATTTTATATCTCACAATACTGGGCAAAATAATTTGTGCATAGAAATTACTTAGCAATTCTAGTTCAATTAAATTTAAAGACTTTTGACCAGCTATGATAATACTATCTGCTCATCTATCAAATTCATTGTTTGAAAATCATAACTCTATAACTGCTTGTAACCTCAGTGCTTTCATGTGAATAGAAACGTGAATTAGCATACCTACTCTTGGATCTCACTAGCTTCTTGTGAATATATAAGTTCGGCAGCCCGATTAACCCATCAAAAAACATTGAAGAGAAATCTTTCATTTTTCATTCTCAAGTCCAACTTTTTCCAACTCCTGTGATTTGAAAATTGCTGAGTAAATACATGGAAGCACTACAGAAAGCAAAGTCCAGTTTGTTTTTACTTTCAGAAGTATACTTCTTAGATGTTCAGCCTAATTAATGTGTGATTGGACTATATTAATTTTCAGCAACTATAATATACCTTTGTATAAATTATGACATTAATACTTGATGAGAATGTAGTTATTTTAATTATTAAACATTATTGAAAGGAAGTTAATGATCATGGGAATTTTTCTTGGAAATATTATGGATACCAATTGCTTATGAAAGATTCCATAAGTCCAGAAATAATGAAGCGGCACATTTATCAAAGGAGATTTACTCATATCTCTCCAAAATAAAATATCTAACACTAACATCTAAAACAGCTTTAGCATCTTTCCTGTAGAAAGATAAGAATATAGATGTTCATTTCTTCTATGATTTGTGTCTGTTTGACTACAATTCTATAATTCTCTCCATTGTCATTATCAAAGAGGATGTTCATGTTTCCTTACTTGATTTGTTCAATTTAAAGATAAGTATGATTAAAGGAATCATTAATTTCCCAACTCTAGCAAAAACATATTGCTGTAACACTAAAGGAAACTGGATTTTTTAAATTATCTAAATGATCTTTGAATATGAGAACCATATAAAATCTTAATGAATTCTTTTCTTGGGACATGAATTAAAAATGCAGCAGGAACAGCTAGAAAATGTCTATTCTTAATAAATAAGGACATCCTAATAAAAATCATGAAAATAGTGACTTGAGAGATCCTTAAAGTCCACAAAATATTTCCAAATGAACTCATTTTCTCATTTTAAGGCAAATCAAAGAGATCAGTTTTAATCTTAGGGAGACTGCAAGTTTGCTAGTATTTTGCAATAAGAAAATAAACAGACCTTGGTGGTTCATATGAAATATCTTGAAACTTCTGTTTAATAGAGATTTATAATGCAAAATAGATGTCTTAGAAAAAATGATAGGAAAATGAAAGAGATCATAAATGTTGGATGGAAAATTTATATCAGCAAAATTGTTATAGGCCTATCACATAAGCAATTCTTTCTTCTTGTCCAGTCTTTATAAATCTATTATAGCTAAAAAGGAAAAGAAAACTTGCACTTTTATATTAAATAAAAGCACATAATGGAAAGTACTGAAGATGTAACTTTAATGTTTAGTTTTGCATGAATAAATCAATTGCCATAATGATAATTGTAATATACACAAACAAAGGAGTTCAAAACCCAGCCCCAATTCATATGTACATTCCTTCAGTCTGAATACAATCTACAAATATCAATGAAAACTAAACCTAGAGGTCTTTATCTTTAGTTTAGTTTTTCTTTTTTGGGGAAAAAGTACTATATTTGTCCCTGGCAAGGAAAATTAAAATCTCACTTTTAGTAATGGCTATTCACTTTAGATTTTTCCATTAAGGTACTGTTCAAGAATCCAGGAAATTGATTAATGATCAAGGCAAAAACAAAAACAAAAAAATTAAATAAAGCACACCAGGGAAACTGAACTTGATTAACACCAAGAGATAAGACTGAAAATGCAATCTGCTATTTTTTTCTTCACTTAATAAATGTCATTCTTTCCCAAAGGGGTAGTATTTTAATGTGCTCTACACTGAAATTCAACCAAACATTCCTAGTACTTTCTGAATGTTTATTTTTTAAAAAGTGAACACAACACTTTTTTCCAAACACATAAAATATTATAATTCCTTGCATATATTTTATTTCACCAGTCTGTAGATCTGAAGTCAGACTACCCCATGCCCGTGAGTGCTGTGGAGAGTTAGGCCAGTTACATGCTGAGCTCTTTCTCTCTTTTCCTACCAATGCCCTGTAGGAGTCACCATTTAGGCACTGCTGCTTTTAAAGATGGGGATGGCACTACAAAAACCCTAGATTTGACCCACAACTTTTGTAAATGGGGAGGAGAGGAAGGATTGAAAAGAGAAGAAGGGAATGGAAAAAAGAAAAATGAAGAAATATTATGTAGAGGTACAAATTCTTTATGAGGCATGTGATCTTTATGTATGACAAACATGCACTAATAATAAAAGTAAATAAAAAATAGATCTGAGAAAAGCAACAGAGCTTATTGAGACTTTAGATCTCCATTTTCACATCTTTCTGGAGCCATTAATGACCTAGCAGAACTGGACTTTATGCCATCTGCATCCAATCTTATCTCCTTCTATAACCATTTAATCCAAGTAAATAATTTCATTTATCTTGTATTGTTGAAAATAAACTTTGCTGAGAAAAATCAGCAGACGTTTGTGAAGGCTTAACCATTCCTATAAATAGTTATAGAGAATAAGAGCAGTGAATAGAATCATTTCCATTCAACAGATAGTGTGCGTGTGTGTGTGTGTGCGTGTGCATGTGTGTGTGCGGTGTGTATGTGTGTGTACCTTGCTTCATTTATTTTGATACTTCAAACTTTTAAGTCTCAAGTACTTCCAACAAGCTCAAGGTGATTTTACAGATACAATACACTCCTGAAATATTTAATTATTCAAAATCTACATTTAACCTCTCACAGTCGTTGCTGGGCCAATGACCTCTGCCACAACTACTCAGCTCCACTGTTGTAAAGCAAAACAGTCTTAGTCTGTAAGTAAATGATCAGAATCCCAGCTTTAGTCCAGTGTTTTAGGTAGCATGTCAACCTCTACTTTAACTCATAAGTGTAATAGAGACATAGAATTTTAAAGTAAATTCACTCCCATAAATATTTCCATAGACCAATAGTATTCTCATATAATTTCAGGCAATTATTATTGCTCATGACTGCTTAAAGCAGCACTCTTGTCTGTGAATTTTGTCCAAAATAGCTCAGCATATTTTTTGAAATAAGAATTGTGTTTGAATTTAAGTGGTTTATTGTTCCATATTGGAAATCTTATTTCTTATTTCTTTTTCATAATAGTGAGAAATTGTACCATTAAAATATTTATATTTAGAGTTAACAGTTGCATGCTCACAAAATAAGCACCATCAATAATTTTCACTTTGATGCTTTTTATGATAATACACTGTAATTGGATTCAGCAGTAAATCCAAACACAGCTCTGAGGCATTGATTTTCCAAGCAATTCTGTCAAAATTATACAGGAAGAAATGAAGCAGTGATTTCATGAGGCATACCCTGGGATTATTTTTAAAAATGCTTATTGCATAAAAGACACTAAGATGTAGATAGTTTATTTCTCTCAGCAGTCTTGGCAATAGTCCCTGTGCTGTTAACAAGTATAGCTGTCATACCTTTATTGACCAAGAGTCTAATTTACTTTCCCGAATTTAAACAAATAAGTGCCAGAACTATGTTACCAAAAAGTTAGAAATATTCTGAGTCTTCTCTAACACTGTTTCCATGTCACTCTCAAAATATACCACCCACTATTTCATGAGTTGTGGAAAATTAGAATTAAAATTAAAGTAAGAATTAATTCATTAAATTTAATTTGCTGAAATTTGTCAAGATTGTGCATGACTCTCTAATTGGCTAACTCAGTAACTCTCTTTAATTTAAAAAGTTAAATACACATTTTCCAATTATCTTTAATATTGTTTGAAAACGGGTGCATATCATGAAATAACTAATAACACTTAGGTACTACTTACATTTGAGGGAAAACAGGTTTTCCATAAAACTCAGCTCTAAGAAAGCTCATTACAATTTTGCTCATAACAAAAATGTTGAAAATAAACACATTATCTAAATTCAAAACTGAAGAGATTAAGTTAGAACCTAATTCGTTAACTGTTTTAATACTTTCACTACTAGAGAAGAAAATTCAGTGGCATGGAATTCAGTAAAGATGCAATGTTAATGGAAGTATGATTTCATATATCTTTTACTTTCCCAGAAGAAATTGTGAGTAATCTAAATGTATGTAGCTGGAACTTCATAGTGTTATATTAAATATCCACTATTGAGAGTCTTAAAAGCTAGCAAAAAAGAGTTGAAGAATTTCAATCTTCCATGTAACCAATTTCCTAAAAAGAATTATTAAGCTAAGAAATTACAATCAATAGTAACAAATATTTGTATGTTTTTTAATATTTGTTACGTGTAGTATCCGTGTGACTTTTTTGACCATGTGAAAATCACGATTCTCACACTGTGTAGATGAGAGAATTAAATATTCGAGATATTACCAAACTTTGTAAAAAAAAAAAAATCAGTAAAGGCAGAGCCTCCATTTAAACTTAAGCCTTCTGCTTCAAACTTCCTACTCTTTCAAAATTACTCAAAGATATCTCCCGTACAACTTTGGCATGTGCTCAGAAGATCATTTGATCCATAACTTTTGATACTTTATAATATTAAAAAAGAAATGGGGATTTATTTTGGAATAGTTGAAATTATATTCATTTGTATCATAAAATATTCACCTTGGAAAAGTGTAGGATTCTAGCAAGTATGTCCTTACTGGAATCCATTGCTCAGTTATTATTTTATCCAAACTTTGCATCACCTCCGTACTTTTTATATTTGTGTAACCATTAAAACTGCATGTATGTTTTTTATTCAACTAACACTTTTACTTATAAGTTAATTTTATATCAAATGAGTTGATGGAATGAAAAGAAACCGCTTAGTTACATAGAGCAGAAGGACAGCAGTGCTGAATTCAGACCAAGCACTGTGGAACTGCCACTGGTCTCAGTCACGGCAGGGAGAATGAGCGTTTGAGCCTTCTTCAGAGCCTGACCACGTGTCACACAGAAGCAGAAATTCAAACAGGAAATGACTGAGGCCTTCAAGATGGCAGCCAAGTACTTGAGACCTCACACTCAGGACCCCACGTGTGGGTCAACTGGTCGCAGACTCGGGAAGCTCTGGTCAAACGAATAAGATCAAATCAAAGGCAATAATACTCTGAGAGAAAATTCCCTAGCACAAGCAACACACAAAATTACCCACCATTTAGCCTGTTTCTTAATTACAGCATTTCTGCATAGTGAGCATGCACGCGACACTCACAGATTTTCTTTGCACAAACAGCACTTCGCTAATCTTAGAAAGCCTGGAGGCAATTTTCAGATTGTTTTCACTTGTGATACATTTGGACGAGATTCCCGTTTCTTTTCTTGTATGACTAGAAATTTATGTGAGCCTTTTATCATCCCCTCACTTAGCTTTATTTTGATAATCCATTTTACTTAGCAATACCTAAAATCCTCTAAATTTATGCTCTTGTTTAAAGAATATTTTTTTCTGCGAACGCACGAAGAAGCAAATGAGAGTCTGTCCACGTTTCCACACTTCTTCAGCTGGACAAAGACTAGAGTCGTCATAGGAATTTCTAAAATAGCAATGTCTTTATCCTTTTATCCTTTACTTTTCCTCTTCCAATTTTTTCTTCATCAATTCATTGGATTGGTTTTGTTTGTTTTTTTAGTCCACAATAGCTGTAATACTTTCTTTTTAAAAATAGAAACAGTATAGCAGAGAACTTAAGGATTCAGATTTATGGCCTGTTTAAATTTAAATCTTGGCTCCCTGAATTACTTCTATTTCTAACCTCAGTAACTTGATGACTCATTTCCCTCATCTGTGAAATCAGTATAATTATTTTGCCTATCTGATCAGATTATTATGAGAAGGAAATGACTTTGCATATGTAAAGCCCTTAGAAAGATTCCTACACCATCAAAAAGTTCTGGGCTTCCCCAAATTGCTCAGAAGTTTCACAGGTAGGCTAAAATTTGAGGATACTTTACATTATCTTATAGACATAATTATCTACTTCAATTTTGACCAAGAACAATGTCAATGAATGTGTAACATATGTGGAAATGAGCATGTAAAAAAAAGTTTACTTTATCAAGTTTACCAGTGTCAATGAATACTCAAATTACTAGACTACCAAAGGTTGAAAAAAAATACTGTTATATTTTGTGCATTTACTTTTTAGCAAGATATTATAACTTGGAAGTTTTTTTTTAAAGATTATACTATTAAATGTCTTGTAATATGGCTGAAAATATCATGTAACAACTTTTGCTCACTGAATATGATTGATCATCTCAATGGTAAATCACAAAAAAGGATACTTAGCCATAATTGGAAAGAATGTTTTAAATATTCCATCTTGACCATCAGAATCTCTTCCAACTTTTCATTATTCAGACCAAGTATTGTCATGAAAATGAATTCATCAATGTAACAGAGATAAATGAGCCAACACACAGCAGGCAGGACAGTCTTCCGGTTCTGTGGAGAGAAATTGTCTCATTGTCCTATTATATCAGTGACAAAGATGTCTGGGCTTTATGAGCTTCGCTTTCCATTTAGTCTTTTTAAAATATTAATGACACAATGATTTAACCTCAAAAGTAGATTCAGGAAAGTGCTTAGAAAGCACTTCCAAGGTTGAAGCCTGCAGATAAAACTAATCAAATTATCTAAAAGATTAGGGTATTTCATGCAAGCAAGTAGGTTAATAAAGATATTATTAATGTTAACCTTAAAATGTGAGTTAAATAAGGCAATTTAGAGAGTCAAAATATTCATATTTTACCCATAAAATCATGTACTAGGGAAGCATGTAGTAATTAATTAAAACATACTTTTTACATGCATCATACCTTGTAAAGGTATGCTTTAGTCATAGCTTGAAGTCAAAAGTATTCTAGCTTGAAGTCGAACTCTAAGCCATTCAGTTTCATATATGTGGCTAACTTAAAAATAGTACAATGAATCTTTATGGGTTCTCCTTTCCTAAAAACACCAATGAACCTTTTGGTGGAAAACTGAAAGACACTGGGCACAGGTCCAGTGCATTTCTTTTGGAGGAAAGCCTTGGCTTCAGAGGAAAGAATGACCCTCAGCGTATCATGGTATCTAGCATAATGCACATCAGATCTCACATCTGGGAACTTTTGTTCAGGTCTCAAAGGAGTAAAAAGCGCTTTACTGTGTACTCTTAGGTAGACTCTATGGTGAGGGTGTGACTTTAGTGTGTGCTGAAAAGCTCTTGTGTTGAGATCTTAGGCCCCTTTGTGTAATGTTGGGTCTGCTAGGGCCTGTGGTGGTGAGAGTACTAGGAGATAATCAGGTTATAGGGCATTGCCCAGGACGAATAAAAGCTTCTCTCCCAGTGTGAGTCCACTTGTGTGAAAAATGAGTTATTAGGAGAAGAGGCATCCTGACCCCTCACTTCCCTTTCGCTTCTGCTTCCCATCTCACCAGCGACCTCTTCCACATGTCCTGGGCCTTTGTGCCGTTCTGTACCTGAGAACCTCATGTGTGCCACACATAGCAAGCACTGCACCCCTAAAACCCCAAGACTGTGAGTTCGATAAAGCGCCTCATAAAGTGCCCAGACTCACCATTTTGCTACCCCAACAGTAAAAGGCCTAGCACAGGATACAACATGACCCTTTTGGAAAGCTGTTTAAAGACAAATGAGTAATTGCGAAAGGAAAAGAAATGACTTTGCCTGGAAGTTTCTGTTGCTATACTAAAATACTACAGAATTCATAACTTTTTGGCTTTTTATTTTATGTGAAAATAATTTATATAGAGAGAAATTTACATCTCAGAGTTCTGGAGGCTGGAAATACAAGGTCAAGGCCCTAGCAGATTCTCCAGCTGGTGAGGCTCAACTTTCTGGTTCATTCATTTCTCTCAGTCCTAACACGACATAAAAGACATCAATAGTCTCCCAAATATCATCATAAAGACATCACCCTCCTCCAAGAGGAGTCTGCCCTCTCAGAGTAATCACTGACTAAAGTTTCTACCTCCTCACGTCATCACATGTGAGGTTAGGATGTCAGCATATGAATTTTTATAGGCCTAGTGTATTGCAAATATAAAAATGCCCACTTAATTTTGTGCAATCAAAAGTGTAGATACTACAGAACACCTTGGTAGTTTGCCACCTTGAACTGAAGCTTCCAGACCTCTGTAATAAACTTAATAGAGAAAAGAGAGAAACTATTATAAATGGAAAAAATGGCATTTCTTGTAAGGCACTTTAGATCAGCTATGACATGCATGTTTGAAGAAGCAAAAGAAATGACACAGACAGAATTAAGGGAAAGAATAGAAATATTTTCATAAACAGAATATTAATAAATATGATTTTAAAAAGGAGAGTATCAAATGTGAATGCTTGAGTTGAAAATTATAATAACTTGAATAAAAAGGTTACCATGGAGGCATGAGGGATTTGAGCTGATAAAAGAAAAAGAATTTAAAATCTCAGATATGTCATTGGAGATCATTCAGCAGTTCTGTCAGTAACCTGTAAGAAACCTTCAAGTACATGAATACAACATGCCTGAAGTGACCAAATGATGAGAGAATACTAAAAGATGTTCTTCAAATATTTGGAAGTCAAAAACCTTTCCAAATGAGTTGGAAAATATTAATATTCACATAGAGCTCATAAAACTCCTAGTGGAGCAAACTCAGAGTTTAAACCTACATACTTTGAAACATCATAATCAAACTGTTGAAAAGCAATACAGAATTTTAAAAATAGCAATAGAAAAATGACTCATCAGTTATAGGAGACTTCAGTAAGTTTAGCACAGACACAAGAGCAATAGCTGGAGAGATGATATTACAATTGTCAGGGTAGGAAAAAAAAATACTGACAGCTAAGAATTTTAAGCCCACTAAAAACTATCCTTCAAAACTAAAAGATAAACCTAGATAATATCAGTCAAAGAAAAACTGAAAGTAACCAGAGCAAGATGAGAGGCCCTACAATAAATAGTAAAGCAGCAGGTCATATCTTAATGAAACGATGTTAATAAGGAACTTGAATCCACACCAAGAAATAAAGTTCAGCGTAAAAGTAACTCTATAAGTGTAAAAGATGATATACCTGAATTTTTTGTTTAGAGCATTTTCTCTACCACATGGTTTTTATGACAAGTCCATACAGCAATAATTGTGAAGTTGTCTCAACTGTAATAGAAAGGCTGATTTAGGAAATGGAGCTATATTGATAAAGGGTTTTATTGCATTTAAATTAAGTTAGTGTAAAACTAAACTGTAATACTTTGTTTCATTGTAATTCCCAGAGCAAGCAGTAAGAAAATGATTTAAAATATAGTGAAAGAAACCAACAGAGAATTAAAATTACTACTATTAAATGTGTATAATGAGATAGAGGAACAGAGGAGCAAAATCACACAGACCTGAAAAGAGCAAATAGGAAGTACACGTCTGTGAATTCCAACTTATTAGTATTTGCCTTAAATGTAAGTGGATTAAAGATTCCCATCAAAACTCTGAATTAAAGAAAAAATTTCCCAAACTCTGCAGGATTTAATTAAATGGGGTGATCAAAGTATATGACGAATGTTTCAATACAAAGGTCACTACAGTTCATCCAGGGCAAATCTCTCACTCAGCTTTCAGCATGCACCCTCACCCTGGTAACTCTCAAGCAGTTCTAGGGGCCTCTTTGTAAACGTCTTTAGGGTTTATGACAAAAACTGTGGTGAATGTGGCTGCCCATGTCACCCAATGGAAAAGCAGTCTCATTTTTAAAAAAATTCACTATCTTCACCCACCTTATGCACCAGGTCTGCCATCCTGTCGCCTTCAGCTCTTCCTCAAAGTCAAAATGACCATGGAAGGTAAACATTTTGATTTTTTTTATGACTCCCAGTTAGCTCGATTGCACAATTACATGTAAGTAATGTGAGCCCAAGCCTGCAACCATCCCCTGGCAACAGGCCACCTGGAAGAGAAGCGGGCAAGGGCACCCCCTGTTGGCTCTGTCCCCTCCAGAACTCTCCTAGTTGTTGCAGTTGGCACCAGCTATGTTGCATTCAAAACAATTGGACCCAAGTGTCTACCTCACACTCTATGTTCATTCTTCTCTGCCTGGCCCAATCACTAGCTCAAATGTTATTCCTCAGATCTGCCAAACCATCGCATTCTGCAACCCTTCCAGATGATTAGGTCATTATTGCTTAGAAGCGAGTATATACTTTTGCTTCAGCCCACTTTTTCTACACAAAGTGATTGACAATTCTTCTAATTGCAGCAGATATTTACCCTTTTTCACCATCCTTAACAAAAGTAGCTGCAGGACAGCCACTGCTCATTTTGTGTTGCAACTCTGTGCACCAGTCTTCAGCCTTCCCTCCTTAGTCAGCCTGCAGTACAGGTGTCTTCTGAACCTGCAGAATGAACTGGATAGAGATGTGTATTGGAGTCCTGTGACTTATCTAACAAAACACCTCAACTTTGTTTTCTTAAAATAATAGAAGTTTGTTTTCTTAATATTTCTTCAGGCCAGAGGTCCGAAATCTAGCTAATTAGGCTGAAACTAAGCTATTCTCCTGGGCATATGTCCACAGCAAGTTCCAGGGGGAATCCCATTCCTTATGTCTTTCAGCTTGGAATGGACACCTCCATTGACTGGGTCACAGCTGCATCATGCCCATCTGCACCTCCACATTGCCCTCTCTCCTTTGTCAGGTCTTGCTCTGCCTCTCTGTGAAGAAGTCACGTTATGTGAAATGTAGTAATGTATTTCCAGCTCTCTATTTGCTACTCATTAGAATATCATTATAAAAGACTACCATGAGAAATGGAACATTTAAAATACAACCATTCTTGGCCACATGTTAATTCCCACATATACCTACTAATGTGAAAAATTTATTGATTCCATTGTTAGTCTTAAGACAGGTAGATAATTGTAGAGACAAGCATATGAATTACAAGGTGAAAAGTACAGAAATTTGGCCAGTTTTACAGAAGCAGAAGTATGTGTATTTTATTCAATAATTGCTTATTAAAATCTGCTCCTTTAAACAAGGAACAATTATAAGTACAAAGGTGAAGAACACACCAGTTGTTTTTAATGATTTATAATAATTTATAGTATATAAGTATGTAATGAAGAATACATAATATTTCCTGGTGTTTTGAATGATACTGGGCTCTATAATCTTTGGGGAAAACACACAAACCACTACTGCAGAATATACATGAAGCAATAAAATCCTCTCTGTACATGTGCAGTGCTAAGTATTGCAGTAGGCATTGAGAATCTTAGTGGTGCACGTGCCTCAAATTTCATATCGTCCAGAGACAACTGATCACTGTGGAGGACACATCAATGGTTATTATGGGCTCAGTGTAGACTGAGTGTAGACTGTGTGTAGGTGTATGAGTGTGTATATGTGTGTGTCACATGCACCGTGTATGTAAAAAATAACAGAAAAAATGAAAGGCAGTGTCAGAGAGTCTTAAAATTTAAAAAAATTTTCAAATGTATTTATTTTAAAAAGCAAATTAACCGTTATATTCATCTGCTTTAAAAATGGAGATAGTATCCTTTTAGTTTCTGTTTAGACTCTTATTAAGTTTGCTATAAATTAAGCATGTGTTAACTCATATTTATGCAAGAAAGAAAAGAGGTTTAAAAATCCATTTAATTATTAATAATGTATAATTGTTACATTCAAATTGGCAATAACTGAGAAAAAAATCTTTGTAGTTTTGTTTCAAAAAATAATTTTTTTTCTGATTGTACTTTAAACACAAAACTATTTAGAAAAATTAAAACAGGGCAATAAGTTTAGCATTGAACTAAACCCTGACATTGAACCATGAATCAAACACACACTCTCTAAATCCAGCCACATCTGAAAAAGCCTAATGCTCATATGTATGTATGTGCATAAAACCTCCTGGGAACCCTTGAAATGTTACCAGAAACCTCTGCAGTAGGTTCCAGTCTCCTACCCAGTATATGACACATGCCCAAGGAGAAAAAAAAAAGCTAAAAGACAGAACTAAGAGAGACAGAAAGCAGGGTACTGGGAAGACCAATCCCACTGCAACCCACAAAGTCACTGGTCCATCCAACCCACAAAGGCACTGGTCCATCCAACCCACTGATTTTATTGGCAATCAAATGGGGTAAATGCAAGCTGCATGCAGTTGCTATGGAAATTAATGTAAACAAGGCACACAAAGGACAAGACAATGCATTCTTGAATTAGGAACAGAATAGACAAAATATATGGTTGTAATTAGAACTTTGTCCTTCTAGTAAGAAGGGTTTAGTTGTGGGAATGGAATTTGGGTGAGACTTACTATGACCTTGGCATGTAAGCTTTGGCCAGACTCACTTCTAAAAACAAGCCAATTGAAAATAGATAAATAAATAAAATGAAAAATAAAAACAAGCCAATTGTGGGGTTAACTCTTCACAGCCTGCAATGCTTACAGCCTGCTTTGGGCACAATCAATATTGCCTTCTCCCTTGCTTTAATTAATTACTTTTATATTTGAAAGAGTAAGCAAAAACAAGCATCAAGATATATCATGTACAGGTACAAGTACCCAGTGATTAGATGTGGTCATAATGTATTCCTAAAATGTACCAATAAATTTAAGGAATAAAAAGTGTTAATCTGGAGTGGATTGATTTCCTTTCAAACATGGATTATCCAGAGTTTAGTCCTATTACAAATTAAATATAACAAAAAAAATAGATTATTAAAATTATTTTGAAGGTATTTGCTACACTTTCTTCATTTATATTTAAATAAAACTTCCCATAGTTGAGTAAGACTTGCCAATGATCTGAATTAATTGCTGCTTTATAACTGACAAGATATGTATAATACTAAATAAACACTAAATATTCATGCTACTATCAATGATATGCCAGAGTTCGTACGTTAGATTTCTTCTCATAATATAGAGCTTTATGCACACAATTGCTCATCTTTTACTTTTAAAATTATTTTATACTAGTTTTCATTACCATTGTTTATTAAAATTTTATAAATTTGTTTAATCTTCATCAAAACAAAATTTTCAAGAATAGAAATAACATTTCAGTCTTTCATGATTAATAGACATAAAGTTGAATTGTTGATATAAAGGGACACATTTTTACTATGTGAAAACCAAAAGCAATGTTCAGCATAGACTCGGCATATTAACAATTATTTCCTTTGTAGAAATTAAGTCAGGATCAATGTGCCTAATTTCCATGCCAGAGTTTTTCCTTTTGTTTATTGCAATAGGCTCATAGCGGATCCGCACTCTATAAGGTAATATCCAAGGGTTCTCCAAACTCAGAACATAGGTATTTGCTACCTTTTGCTAACTGCAAAACTCTTTTTCTAGATACTTGCATCGTGTGCTTCCTCATTTACATCAGCATCCTGTTTATAGCATCTTTTTCTGCTACTGATATATTAGTGTTTATTAACCACACTGAATATTGAGTCCCTTGTATGTTTTCATCCATGCAGAAAGCATACTTTGTCCTTGACTCATGTGACTCTGCTCTGCAGCCGACCTCCTGCTGGTTGACCTTCTTCCTCTTCTCCACAGTCTCACTCCCATCTGGGGGCCCCGGCCTCCAGGACACTCCAGCCCCTCAGTCTTTGCTACTTTATCCATAACATTTGTAACTAGAGGTCAGAATACACCACACAGTTTTATTTCTTATTGTCTGGTCCCTTCCACATTAGGGCAAACTTTAACAGTAAGATTTCCACTATTCTGTTAACCCAGTAAATCCATTGCCTAGATCTGGGTCTCCTTTCTAATGCAAAGCTGTTACTTACGTTTTGTTCAAGTTTAAATGAATACATAATGTAAACAAATCCTGACTTTTCCTCCTCATTACTTCACTAGTACAAATTTACTTTTACTTTTTATACTGCTTTAAATTTCAGTGGTTTTTAAGTAATTTCTAATTATAATACTTGTATATGGAGATTTTACATAGTTTAATTTACATACATTCAAGGTGCAAATTTTTAATCATTCAATCATTCATAACTTTATTTTCCTTATTTTTGAAAATGTGATGAACACTCAGAGCATAAGATGTACTGTTTTCTAAAGCAGGAAAAATTATATACCAAATAAATTTTTATTTTAGATTACTTAAAACAAATTTATTATTTTATTTTCTTCAAAAACATGGAGAATGTCCTCCTAATTGCATCATTATTTTATTTTGGCCCACTAACTAAGTATTTATATTAGTGGCTCTTGAGTAATATTAACTTGATAATGATTTATGTTAAATTAATCTCTTTTAAAACTTATTAATTTTTATAATTTTCACATAAATTAGCAATGAATATAGTAATGATTTACTCAAGTGGCACTTTGTTGTTTTAGGGGAGAAAATTATGAATTATTTTAACTTTAAAGATAGAAGCTTTGAAACTGTTCCTACAATGGTGTATAATTATTTTTATATTTGAGAAAACTTTCTACCTTAAAGGAACTATACCTTATGCTGGTGTGCTAAGTGTTCGGCTTTATTTTGATAATGCATCTCATTTTATTTGCATTGTTTTCCTATTGTCTAATGCTATAATGTTGGATCTAGGACAGGAGTTGCATTGAAGTAGAATTCAGATGACAGGAAGATGCAAGAGCTGAGGTGATGGCCACACCTGTGATCCGACCACTCTGGGAAGCTGAGGTGGGAGGGTGGCACATCCCAGGCCAGACTGGGAAACTTAGAGAATAAAATATTTTGAAAGGGCTGGTGTACATCTCAGACCAAAGGCCCTGGGGTTAAGCTCAGCACCACTAACTGGCTAGCTAAATAGATACCTAAACAAAGGAAAGATTTATATTATCCAGTGAAGTTCTTATGACAATGACCATTGGAAAAAACTACTCTAATATTGGACTTTCCTTCTTCTGAATCCTAGCTGTTAGAACATTAGTTTCTAATTTGATGAAACTATCATTCCACCACTTAAATATTACTGGTTGAAATTTAGCTTATAGAAATAACTTTTAATTTATAACAAATACCTTAGTAATATTTTTAGCTAAATTTCAGTTCTGAGATTTATTACCAAATGCTATGACAAATTATATGGAATAGATTTAAACTGAAGTACATGTTACTAAGTATATACTTATTTGCACAAATTTTATGCCAATATTTGCTGAGTAAATTATATTATAAGATATTAAGAATTTTTATATTTCCCTATAATGATGCACTTATTTAAATATATGTGATTAGTTTGGTGTAACCTGCAGCCATGTTAGTGAAGAAAAGAGAATTTAGTACATGATGGAATATGCTGACGAGGTAGGGCCTGATATTTAAGGGGAGATTCCTCGGAAGTTTTGTGAAGGGAACAACAAAGAATATGAGGTTCTAAAGGACAATGTTAAGAATAAATGCCAAAAATACTTTTCAGACATAGAATCATGTCATAATTATTCCTTGTGATACTGATTTTGGAGGTGGTAATATTGTTAACTAAGATAAACAAAATGAGCTCATCTGATGTTATTTCATAGCTCTGAAGATGAAACTTCAGCAATGACATATATTTTAAAAACAAGCTAAACTGGGCTGAATCCTCAGAATTGTAGAATTAAGCTGTGCATAGAATTGTCTAATTTTTATTTTAAGTGATAGAACAGTACATCTTAAATCTATTTATGGCTTTCAATTATCAAGGCACAGGACAGAAATTTGAATTGAAAAACAGCTTTCCTAATGTCATGGAAATAGATTACTTAAAAACAAACAAACAAAAAAAAAACTTGTGTCATCAAAAACAAACCTCAACAAGGAACATGACTTGAGAATTTGCAGAAAGACTTCAAAAGGTCATGTTTTCAAATGATTTTAATAGAAATGTCTGAAAAATTGATCCCAGGAAACAAGTCTTATTCTGCTTAGTGTATGTGAGTGAGTTTGAGTAGATAACAAAGGCAAAGTTTCATTATAACTCCCATCGTGCATGGCGCCCTCTCCTATAGAGGCTGAGTCTTCCCTGTGGAACTAGCTTTTGTTTTCTGTTGGTCAACTCCAATTTCTGGCCTGTAATTTTAGTTGCTTTTCCCTTTGGCCAGCCTTCCTGTTGGAGAAGGTGGTTATCATGTCTACTTCTGAGTTGCCTTAAGGCTCCCTGATTAAATTAAAAACCCTCCCATTATTTTAAGCAGAATGCCTACATTACAATCCCTTCATTTTTAAAATGTGCTTCTAATTTTTGATCAGACCCTATCTATATGGTATCTTCCATATCCTATACACCCAGGAAAGACAGTTTGAGTATTCACCAACTTTAATTATTCTTAAAACAATACATATTTTGATAAAATATTGTGAGTATTGCAAAATTCAAATAAAAACAGACGTAGAAAAATTGGCTTACACTTTTGGAATTAATGTCTGCAGTTTTTATAGCTTTCCAGGGGAAAAATATCCTGGAATTAGGCAGGGCTTTAAGCATAGTTTGAAATAAACTGTTTCCAAGTCTCTGTGAATACTACCTTCTGAAATCTTACTGAGATTTTCCAAACCTGGAACTGTGAGACTTATCCTGGAATGTTTTGTCACCTGGAATTAGACAGACATCCCCCCATCATTTAATTGTGAAAATGACAGTCATTTTATCTTTTGTGTCCACTAGAGAAGCCACCCCAAATAGACAGAGGCACACACCACCTTCTGATTTTCGACTTGCTCTACCTTTTGGGAAAATTAAGCTGGAAGTCCACTGCCGAGGGTACCTGAGAAATGTCCCTGTTGCAGAGAGCACCTTTGCAGTATGTTTAGACTGGGGGATGCCAAAGATGGAACTCCAAGCCATGCAGCCCAAAATGGGACAGTGTGGTCAGCTAAGAGCAGAAGCCAATGGTAAAGCCAAATGCAATATGGTATCAAAGCCCTAAGTAAGAGGTGATTTGATGGCAGGCTGCTTACACACATTCTTCCAGCACTGAGGGTCAGTTGTCCTCCATCACAGGAGTAAATGCAACCTGAGGAAGAAAGGTAGGAGAAGAGATACCTTGGCTTCTGTGCTTCTCTTGCATCGGAACACTTGCTAAACCTTCATATTGGTCAAACTCAGCTGGAAAGTCCAAGTTGTGATCTAATTATAATATAAATACTTAAGTAAAATTTAGTACAATACAAGACACATTGCTATTTATCCTCCTCCAATTGCTCTTCCCTGGCCTCCAACATATTTATAGCATGTTTTTACTACTCTGTGAAACAATTCTAGAGTGCTCTTTCATGGATGTCTTTAGATGTGCTATCCTGACTGTGTCGCTGTCTTTAATTCACTTCAAACATTTACGTTTCTTGGTCATTGTGACACTGGTTAAGAGCCAGAAGTTACAGAGTGCCTTATCCAGTAAACAGACAAATGTGGAAGCAGCCTGGTGTTTTGGAGCCAGCCTGTCCTCAGAGGCCCCATTCAGTGTTTTGATCATCTCCAAAAGACACCCACAGCAGAGACCTCTGGAACTTCTTCACAAGGTGCCGAAACTGATGGCATATGTGTGTTCAAAGTGAATGGAAGTTTTTACAAGGAGATTAATGGCAATGTGTCTTTTATTGTAATAGATTTTTAATTTAAAAGTTCACTGTATATTTTGATCTACCCTTGTATGCACCACTTAAGCACAAGTCATCCTTTTCCCATTCTGTAACAGGTCTGACTACTTCTGCATTTGGAATCTGTGACAGGACAGCTAAAGCAGGAATAATCCAAAGTGCACTTCCATTATTTTCACATTCCAAATAAATGCTTTTCTCCCTTGTTTTTTTTTGGTACTGGGGATCAAACTCCAGTCCTTGCACTTGTGCAGCAGGTGGCGAAACCACTAAGCTAAATCCCCTGCCTTTATTTTGTTGGTTTGTTTAACTTTTTAAAAATAATTTTACTGAGATACAATTCCTGCACCGTAACATTTACCTTTATCAAATCTAACATACAGTGATTTTATTACGGTAACCAAATTAGGAGACCTCCACCACAATCTACTTTCAGAACATTTTCAACAGCCCAGAATAAATTTTGTAGTAATTAGCAGTCACTTAAAATTTGTTCCTCCAACTTCACAGCACCACTAATTTTCGTGCTTTGGATTCTTCTACATATATGGAAACTTGTTATTAATGAAATCATATGCTACATATTCAGTGGTACCTGGGTTCATAAACGTAATTCTTGCCACTATTCTGATCACAAACCAAATTGGACGAAAACTGAAACAGATTCAACAGTTAGGTTCATTGTTGAGCTTGTGGGGAATTTGATTTGTTTCTTGTCCAATTCCATTTGTGACCAGAATTACTGAAAGAACTAAGTTTGCCAACTGAGTTACCACTATGTAGTCTTTTGTCATAAAGTTATTAGAAAGAATTCCACCCATATTGTTTTTATTATTATTTCTTGTTTTTGTTACTATTTTTTTGTTTTCTACATTGTTACTCATGATAATTCAGGTGGGCATTTATTTGAGGATACATATTTTCATTTAACATGGGTATATTTATAAGTATGGAAATGATGGGTCGTATACTAACACTATGCTTAACATTTTGAGGACCTCCAAAACTATTTGCTAAAACAGACATACCATTTTATAATTCCCATACCAATAGTCAAAGATTTCAATTTCTCTACATCCATGTCAATAGCATTTAGGGTTGTCTTTTTTATTTTAATCACCTAGTGAGTCTAATGCAGTATCTCTTTTGATTTGGATTTGGATTTCCCTAAAAACTAATGATACTAAAGATACTTATTGGACATTTGTAAATCTTTCCTTCATAAATGTGTATGCATATCCCAAAGTAGATCAAAGAATTAAAAGTTAAAAAAAAAAGCACTTAGCCTGCTGAAAGATAAAATGCTCAAAACTCATGAAGTCATAGGCATAAGGAAGGACTTCCTGAACAGAACCCAGAATGCATAGGAAATAGTCGTACCGAGAACAAACAAATGGGAGTATATCAACTTAAAAAGCTCTATGCAACAAAAGAAACAACCGAAAGAGTGAAAAATCAACATACAGAATGGGAAAAATTTTCCAGCTATTCTTCAGACGGTGGAGTAATATCTAGAATATATAAAAAAATTAAAAAATTAGACTCCTCAAAATAAAAGATCAATCCAAAAAATGGGCAAGTGAAACAAATATACTTCACAGAAGAAGTATAAATGGCCAGAAAATACATGAAGAAATAAATGTTCGACATTGCTGGCTAATAGAGAAATGAAAATTAAAACAACACTGAGATTTCCTCTTATACCAGAAAGAATGGCCATCATCAAGAAATCAAATCACAACAATTGTTTATAAGGCTCTAGCAAAACAAACCCTTCTACACTGTTGGTTGTACAACATTCTTACTACAACCACTATGGAAATCAGTATGGAGATTCCTCAAAAACTAATGCTAGAAATTCCATTTGATTCAGCTGTTGCCTTCTGAGTCTCTTCCCAAAAGAGTTAGACTTCATATTTCAATGGCACATGCATAACCATGATTACAGCAGGACAATTCCTAATAGTTAAATCTTGGAAACAGCCTATATGTCCATCAATAGATGAATGGATAAAGAAAATATGAGTGTTTTTCTGCCATAGAGAAATATAAACTTGAGTCATTTGTAGAAAAATGGATGTACTTTGAGATTATAATGTTAAGTGAAATAAATGAGACACATAAGGTTAAATATTACATGGTTTCTCTTATATGAAAAACACAAATTATAAATAAAAAGCTAAATTAAAAGATAGATAATAAGAAGTAAGGAGATAGAATTTCTGAAACAGGAAAGGGATCAAGAGATGGATGGAGGGGTGAGGGAGAGAAGAGAAAAGGAATAAAAAAGAAATGAATGTTATGTATTTGTATCAACTCTACACAAGTAATGTGAACATTATGTACTGCAAATCTGTACTAATAAAAAAATTAAAATGGGGATTTTAGTTTTTTGTTAGATTGCTGGATATATATATGCATATGTGAACTCTTAACCTAAACAAGTTTTGCTATTATTTCCTTCTAGTAATTAAGTCATTGCAGGATTTTATGATATCTTCAAAGCATAAAAATTTAAATTTTGATGGTCATATTTATCGCTTGTCTGTATTTTTGAAATACTGTAAAATAAAGCATTGCTTAACTCACATCAGAAAAATTTGATCCTTGATTTTGTTACAAAAGTTGTAAAGACATGCTTGTCTTTTCTCTAATTTTTGGCAGAAAGGTTTTAATATTTTATTAATAAGTATGATGATGTTAACTATACGTTTATGTCAACACACTATCATATTGAGGATATTCCCTTCTATTCCTAGTTTTCTGACTGATTTTATCTTGCAAAGTTTTTTAAATTTTTCCAATATTTGTATGCATCTATTCATATAATTTTTGTATTTTATTCTACTGAAATGTATTTTGCATTGATTGGTTTTAAAATATTAAACTATCTTTCCTTTCCTTCCTAAAACCCATTTGATCACGCTATACAGTCCTGTTTAGCATGTAGTTGGACTTTATTTGGTAAAATAATTTTTTTTTTTTAAGATAAGGTCTTCCTGTGTTGCCTCAGTTGGCCTCAAACTTCTGGATTCAAGCGATCCTCCCGTCTCAGCCTCTTAAGAATCTGGGAATAAGCAAGAGCAGAAAGCAGCATTGATTGTAAAGCAGAAGCAAAAAGCTTCCAGGCAAAAGGGCTCCAAAAAGTGTTGCCAAAGAGACTCTTTTTTGTTTTTTTGAGGTTTTTATACCCAAAGTTGACTATAACTCAGCCAAATTGGGGTCACCCTATGGGTTACCGTCAGGAAAGAAGTCTGATGCATAAGTGGGCCCACGGAGCTGGGGGCACGGAGCAGTACTCTTGCAAGCGCCAATAATTGTAACTTTAAACAGAGGAAGGACATTCTTTAGAGAGAGGTGAATATCTTGTTTCAGGGCAACACCTATCTAATGAGGCCTTTGCTTATGGAGCTGCAGGTGTCCTGGCCTCGGTCACCTCGCGTCCTTCACCAAAGCTTTCTGTGAGTCCCTCACGGCTGGCGCCTTTCCCTGTCTTCCTGTCCCAT
The DNA here is from genome assembly GCF_000247695.1 of Heterocephalus glaber. The sequence goes on along the minus strand of NW_004624753.1, from coordinate 24,632,564 downwards.
CCGTGGAACCACTTTCTCCAGAGCGCTTCCACACTGCCTCCCCTCACGGACTGTGAATTTCAAAACCCACAAACGGGACCTTTCTAGGGGTTTCAAAGTGGTCAAACAATGACAGCTCCTGGTGTCTGGAGGAGCTGCGTGTCAGTTTTGTCCCTACAATAGCTGCTGAGGGGCTGGTATTGAAACCATGGAGAGCTCTGGGCTGCAGGCTGTCAGAGCTGAGGGGGATAAGTGAGGTGCAGGTGGAACCGACCCGGTGAAAATGCCAGGAAGGTCTCTGTACTGAAGAGAGGGGCCATGTCATTCCCTGTTAATTTCTACCTGCCAGAGGAATCTGAGATAACGTGAAGCTGTTTCTCCATAATGTGAAGCTGCTCCACTTTTGTGGGAAAAGAAGGAAAGAAAGGAAGAAAGGAAGAAAGGAGGGAAGGAAGGAAGAAAGTCTGTGTCTTTCAGTATAAAGGATTAATTTTATTTTTTTTAAATATGCAAACAGAGAGTTATATATAAAAACAGTATTTTTCTTTTTTTTGCTAAATACATTTTTTCAAAACAGGTTATGGTAATTTATAACTTGTTAGTTTAAATTGTTTCAGTAGTTAAAACTTATCTAAATGGAAAATTGTACTTTTCTATTTTTTGAAGTTTTAATTTTTTTTAAATCTGGCATTAATGGGAAGCAATATGAAATGACAAACAGTAACTGGTAAGTGCACTGTCTCTTTTCCCCAAAAGAAAAGTATCATGCATTCATGAACTTTGCTTTTAACATCTGAAACACTGTCTTTGCACATATGCCATAAAGCTATTAATTATGATTTTTAGAAAAGCATGATTCACATATAATTATACATTACTACAATTTACTATTATGTTTCTCTATTTCAAAGAATTCCTATTGCTTCATGCAAATCTTTACAAATCAATAGTTGAGTGAAAATGAATCAGTAATTTTATGTTAGCTCATTCATTGCCCTAACAAAATAAAAAATAATCAAGAATATTTTTAATTGAAGTGCTATTTTATGCCTTTTCCATACACTACAATTGAAATCACTATAACCAAGTTGTATGAATGTTTGCCCTGGTTGCTGATTCTATTCTAAGAGTACAATGCCAGGTGAGCTTGAAACATCATTTCTGGCAAAGGTTTCTGTCAGATATCGCGGGTCTTTGCTTCTCTGAGAAAATGTCTCTGTAAGTTGTCCAGCGGTCCTCCTGCCTCAGCCTCCTGTGTAGCTGGGACTGCGGGTGTGTGCCACTACCCTCATGCTCTATCTTTACCATTGTTTATAAAAATTTCCCAGTGTGTTATATGATTATCAGCCCAATAAGTCTTCTTAAGTCCCACTTCCTGTATGTCACACAACACTGTCTATCCATAGAATGTAAATTACAACATTAGAAAACACTTGTGAGGCGTAGCCTTCAGCTCATACTTTGAGTTATCTTATTGCTAAAATTTTGTGCAAGCCTTTGTAATCTAATATTATGACCACAGATAAAAACCAATGTCTTTCTAGTGGTCATTCTTAAGTATAAACTTTCCAAAAAGATGTTTCCAGAGAAAAATGTGATGAAAGGAGAAATGGAGCAGGTGGGGAACATGAGACACTGATTTTAAAGAATTGACCCATACGAATGTGCAGACTAGAAAATCTAAAATCTGCTGCGGGGCTGGCATGATGGATCCCAGGAAAAGTCCTCGGCTGGCAGGATACTCATTTCCTTGAAGCTGTCCAGACTTCTCTTTAAGCCTTTGAATTGAGTAAGTCTGCCCCTATTACAGAAGGCAGTGGAATTGGCTGATACATATGTGTGTCTCTTCCTTAAAGATACATTTACAGCAATGTGTGAACACACATGGCCAAATACCTAGGTCCAGTAGCCAACCCAAGTTGGTGTATAAAATGTACTGTAGCAGAAACGAGAGCATAAATACTTTGAAACTGTAAGGTCTCTGTATTTTGATTGTTTTACAGGCTCTTACTTCTAAATTCAATGTCTTCCCTTTCCACTACTTAATTATCATTTGTATTCACTTTTAATTTTTCTAATTAATTTATTTTCTTTTTTGATTGACATAATATTTGTACATATTTAAGAGATATAATGTGATCCTTAGATTCATGAATACTTTGGATAATGATCAGCTCAGGGTATTTAGCATATCTATCCCCTTAAACTTTCATCATTTCCTTAGGAAGACTACATTTATTCTCCTCTTTTCTATGTCTTTTGAAATGTAGAATGTTTTCCTGTTCAATAGATTCACCCTGATCAGCTATGTAGCATCACAATGCATTCCTTCTAAACAGAACATGTACAAGTGGATAATTAATCCCTATTCTCCCCAATATGGGATGACCAGGAGCCCGTCCTCAACTTGTACAAGATCATGGTTCTTTAAGATGATGTAGAGGAGTGAGATCCTACAGTGTTTTCTGTGCCTCACTTATTCCATGTAATACAACATCCTCCAGACCCATCCATACTGGAACACATGAGCATTGTTCTGACTCTATGAGTCATAGTTAGGGGAGACCTGACTGGAGAAGGTAAGCTGGAGTGGTTCTTTGGAGAACAACATTTGTGGGTATCTCGAGGAAGACCACTCATTTGCAAATAGAGATTGAACAGAAATGAATACACATTTTACTTTGTTCAAATTAGTTGTTAGGGAGGTAATTCTCCGGACCTTTGGCTATTCTTGCTATTAGTTTTATCTTATTTCTTGCTTTTTACATTTCTGATTACATATGATTAGATTGCATGACATTCATGATGCTAATAAAGAGGAAATTTAAAATGTCAGTTTACCCAACCAGTATATTTCAGTAACATGCATTCTTTTACATTTTAATTGTCCATCATATTTTCTCTCAAGGAGTGATGGCTGGAATTTAAGAATGATATTTTCTGCAGCTCTGGGGAAGGGCAAACCAGTAGCAGGTGACATAATCATGAGAATTTGGCACTAAGGTTTCATATGGTTTGAGAGGAGATAGGTAAAATGTCACATGGTGAATTTACAATTATTATCAATAAAGTAAAATAAATACTTATCATAGATATACGTCATCAAAAGGAGTCACTGAATTACCAATATCAAAACATATTCGGTCTTCTAGATTTGAATATAACCAAGCATCTGCTAGAACACTGAACATATATTTTAGTGTGTAGAAAGAGAAATTAAATCCTTAAAAAGCTTGTTTCAGATTTTATAGTATTTTCTTTGAAACCATACACTAAAAGTTTTGGTATCTCTAAATGAGGAACTTTGAGTCTATGAAATCTCTAGGATTTTTGTTTCATAATTATGTTTCATAGAAAATAAAATGAAAAAAGACGAATAATATTTGCAAGCAAAATAATCTTAGGCATGTAAAGTATTAGTATAATCAAAATTAGGGGAAATGTTCTTTTAAATTTGACTTAAAATTTATGTATTTTAATAATTAAGAGACTCTGTTCCACTGCCTGCCTTGCAAGTGCAAGGTCCTGAGTTCAATCCCAGGTACCCAAAAAACAAAACAAAAGACAAAGAAAAAAAAATTAAGAGACTCTAGCTAATTTATGTAATATTCTTGTACTTAACTCTAAGATGCTTTGTGCTTCTTTGTGTTTTTTCAAGTCTCTATTTTTTAAAGTATTTGTCCTGAATTTTTACATTTGGTTATTATAGATTTTTATTCAGTATTTTGTTTATAAAAACATGGTGCTTAATGAACTGACTAGGAAATATTAATTTCATTTGATTACCGCACTCATATTTAAGTGGCTTGTCTTCAGTTATAAGAAGTACCATTTTCCGTTATTGTAAAGTTATCCTGCATGCTTTTCTGGGAATATGAATTTTGTGATTCTAGCAGATTAATTTCCAGGAACCAATGCAATATAAGTTTTCCTTGACAAGTGAGAAATAACTTCATAATTTTTGAGACCATATTCAATCCAGCATTTTAAATTGCCTGACAAAGCTGTCAAACACTTTCTCCTATTCCAAATGAATGATAATTATAAGTTAAGATATTCCAATTTATTATACATAATGAGTAAGCAAATAAGACTACTAAAGGTTAGGCTAAATGGATATTTTAAGATATTCATCAACAATTCAGATATGGAGAGCTTAAAGAAGGTTACAAATAATATTAACCTTCCTTCTCAGTAGCAACTATTAATAGTTTTTTGTTATTTCTTTGTTTAGTTTTTTGAGACTGTCAGTTGCATAGCTCAGGCTGGGCTTGAACTTGCTGTGTACACAGGCTGCTTTTGAACTCAAGCTCTTTCTGCCCCAACTTTCTAAGTGCTGGAATTACAGGAGACTAGTGTTTTGTATTTTGAATTATCATATATCATTTTTCCATTTAAGCACTGTGGTGGTTTTTAAATTTTACATTAAATTTGTTTGCTTTTGTATGTGATTCCTGTAGATTTTGAGGTTTTTGAGACATTGTGAAAAATACTGAGCTAGAGAGCCATATTAGGTCAATAAATGATTATAATACGAAGATGAAATGAATGTGAACATACTTCTAGGTTTAAGGGGAAGGGATTAAAGAGGAGATGTTGGAGATGGATAGATACAGTGAGGTTAGTGTTGAGATGACCCCATCATGGGTGTTGAGATGTAGCATTTGTCCTACCTACCACCTTCTTCTGAGAGGAGACTTAACCAGAGTCAGGGCGGAGCTGCAGTGGCTTCTGGGAGAGGCCCTTACTGGGAGAGAACCTGTTTCACATAGGTTGTGTTCTGGAATGAGGTAAGTTCTGGAAGGAAGCAAGGTAAATGATCTGTAGGTGTTTGAAAAATACATAGAAAGCTTAGACTGAGTTAAAAACAAAGAAAAAGGGATAGGCCACACTTCAGGGTCTATGCAGTTCAAGAGGACAATGAGGCTTCTGTAATAGTCACCTTTGAAAGTACACAAAATGAAACACAAAGAAGAAAGCAGAAGAAACCTTGACATTTCAAGAAAGTCTGTGAAATAAAAACAAATTTTAAAATATCTATCAAATTTTGTGTTTTTTCTCAG
>NW_004624753.1:24572884-24625312 GCF_000247695.1 Heterocephalus glaber | reverse complement strand
ATCTGTAATTGAATGTAAAATCATCAGAGGCTATTTATTGTGTCTACATCAAGTATCACTATGACCAAAATATATTTAGTTAAATACAGTAGTTTCGGGAGATATCAGATCTGAGTACCATATTAAGGATAGTTATATTCTACAGATATTATGAGAAGAATATTAATAGCATTGTGTAATTGACCCCAAGTGTTTATTTTCTCATGTACAATATTAGAGAATACATTTCTGATAATACCATTATTAGATGAATGTACTCTTGGTAACTTTGAGCTGTAAAATAACAAGATTTGCCCATTCTTGGTATCACTTATAATCTCTCTGTACATGAAAAGTCAGTATTTCCAGTCTTTTCCAATTATCTAAGAACAAATCTAAAGAATCTCATTAATTTATTGTTATATTGAGAGTATGGACAATATAAAAAAATGTTCTCCTCTAGATTCAGGCTTCTCAGGTTTTTATTTGTTTGTTTGGTTGTTTGTTTGTTTATTGCATTACTGGGTTGTAAATCTAGGGGGTTCACACCAAGCTACATACACAGCTCCCTCTTTCTCTTTTCTTCTTTTTTATTTCTTTTTCTTATTTCTCTTTCTATCTTTCTTTGTAATTTTTATTGTGGATAAAAAAAACAATGAAGATATAGGACTTATGAAAAAAAAACTGAAAGGATCATAGAAATGGCATTTTATACATTTTATTTATTATCTGCTTGGTTTTAGTTATGTAAAAGACAAGCAGGAGAAGGAGGGGCTGGTTCAAAAAATTCCCCAAATGCCTTGTGATGTCACTTCCTGTAGAGTCATTTACCCAGTGTCTCCTGTCCAGCCATAGAGCTGTCCTTAAATGAAGACTGCTTGCGCACGCAGCCTACTCCTAGTGCATCGACAATGCAACTGTCAGTGCTTTTATCCCACGAATTCTTCACCTGAGTCATGACATCTTGCAGGCTGGCTCCGCAAAGTTATTATTCAGTCAAGTGTTCAACACTTAGGAGACAGGAGCATGATCAAAAATGACAATGACAGTGAAGATTGATTTCCCACACAAAAGTGACGAAAAACTGCAAACTACAAAATTTAGAAAATGTTTCTTTATTTTACACGAGTGCATTTAAGTACATTTGTTACAACACACAATGTATTGAATTATGAAATTCATATTGACAAATATTAGTCTGCTCTCTGTCAAGTGCTCTCCGGAGTATGCACTCCGATTACCCCTTAGGCCCTAAGTCACAGTTCAGCTGTTTCCTTAGGCCTTTACTCCAGTGAAAGACACCCACTTGGGTATTTACAAATACTTAATTGTAACTTATATTATCAATTTAAGTATCAACATTGACAATACTATTTCTTTATATTTAATTATATATTAATATGCCTTTTATAATTCAATACATGTATCATGTGTTGCAGGAGAAGTACTAAATGTGGCCTCCCAGCCTAGGATCTTAAGTGGGGCTTCTTTTTGGTGTAGGGCTTATATTACAGGGATCATGAAAAGTCATACTAATGCTTGTTTTCCAGTTGTCTTATTTTCAGAGAAATGAGGTATTTATTCTGTTTCTTCCTCCATTGGAGACATCTCAGCTAGCAGCTAGCACGTTGAAAATGAAACTCCTGATTTATTTTTCCAAATTTTCTCCTTTCCAGTCTACTTCATCTTTCTAAGTGCTAATTGACCTTTTTAGTTTTCAACCCATAAGCCCTATGATTACCATTGTATCTCTCTTACTTTGCAACTTCTATCTAATTTTTTTTTTGGCCAAGTGTGATATCTTTACTTTCAGAATATGTTCCAGACAAAAGAGTTCTGCCATACAATCACTGTTATTACCATGATCCACGCTCCTTCACTTTTTCTCCAATTTATTGCAGTGGTCTAAATTTTCTTTTAAATTATCTTTCGTTTCATCTATTCTCAGAACACTGGTAGTTTTGAAGCATCAGTGTGGTCCTGCCGTTCTTTGCTGAGAACGCTGGACAGCTCCTTTTGCTCCCTGTCCTTCTTTATAGCGGCCCCTCATTCGCCTCATTTTCTGCACCTCAAGGACAGTGGTTCCTTGAGGATCTTTAAAATCTCTAATCACATTTTCTTCTTTAAGCGACTTTGTTCTTTTCTCTAACTTTACGGTTCTACCTGATTCTTTCACGTTTCGACTGAGATGTTACCTCAGTAAGGACATCTTTCCTTGATTTTGTATTTAAACTATCAATCCCTGTACCATTCTATATTTCTTATTTGACTTAGATTTTTACTATATTCTGCAATATTCTACTATTTTGCCACTCAGCCTATTACATAAATCTTTTTCTACCATCCGCGGTAAGAATATACACTCCAAGAGGACAAAGCTGTGTTTTACTCATTCTATTGTTTTCAGCTAGGATTGAGCCAAGTATGATGCAGAAAACAAGTTTTGATTAATGGATCATGAATAAGTATTTTTAAAAATTAATTACCCATGAGTAGGAAGAAAAGTAGCTGCTGATCTATTTGTTTCTACTGATATAGTTAAATTTTTCTTTTCACTTTCTGTTTACTCCATAAAAATGTACCTTTTTACTTTGATATTCCTCTCAGTTTTCCTGGAACTTACAAAAATATCACAATTGTCTTTGTTACATAAAATTGAATAAGTCTGACCTTTTCCTGACCTAAAACTTTTTTAATCAGTCAATTTGCAGCACTAGAATCTATCACAGTCGATTATTTTACTTATATATATTAACATTCTGTTTGTATTACCACAACTATAAGCATAATATTTATTCTAGTATATTTTGTATAAAGTCAAAGGAAATGAAGCAAGAGTTTAGGTCTTAATTTTAAAAAAGGGAAATATGAATAATTTTTCTTAAACATAATGGTTTGTCCTCAATAATAATGACTGCCTTATATTTAAAAAAACCTGAGTGGACTTTTAAGAATTAAATCATCATAATACAAGTAGTTTTGTCTGTTCCTTACTTTATGATGCATAACTCTACAGATTGAATCTCAGAAAGTAGGAAAAGGCAATACTTGGTTTGAGCATCCACTGTCAATCCAGTTCGGAAGTGAAGGAGCAGCCTCAGAGCTCTCAGAGGGGGAAGATGTTATCTCTTTACTCCATGCCCTGTAAAGGAATGAGTAAGACTGGGCCCGAGGCTCCCGGGAGAAGTAGTCAATATTTTACAGCACGCTATAGGACAGTCACCCAGCCAGGGCGCAGCTGCTTCCAGGTATGGAAAACTCACTATTGCAGTCATTAATCCCCAACAGCCATTAATTAGGTCACCATCGGAGAGCTGGGATTTGTCCTTAGCTACATGGTTTCAACTTCAGAGGACACAAAGGATGCTGTCTCTTACATGAGATGAGGAAAGAGAAATGTTAAGCATGGTGACTTTGCTTAGCTTGATGGGATCTGCAGGTTACTTCTAAATCTCAGGTCTTGTGTGAGAAGAGGTACTCTGACAACATGAGAGGATTGAAAAACAAATTGTAAGGATGCCCTGAAAAACTGGCTTGAGGAAGAAAAATAAGACTGTGGAAATTTCTCTAATGACTGAAAATAGAATAATTATAGAATAATGATTTTATTAAAATAAAATAATTACAAAAGAATGTATTTTAAAAGAATGAAATTTCTTTATGTAGAAATCATACTCTTATTTCTCCTACCATTTTAATGGGAGGTGCTACATAATAAATTTTCATTTTTCAATTTTTAAGGTTGAGGTATTGTATTGCTTTCTTCATTTTCTTATTTTTTTCTGATTCGGTAGAAAAATCCTTCACTACATGAAATATTATTATTGGTATGGTATTTCTTACTAATATTCTATTGTGGGTTGTGGCTATTTGAGTCATTTAGAAGTTCATACTCATTTAAGTTATGTGAATTTATTTGTGAAATCTTTTATCTGTTCATTGTTGTGTATGCTTTGCTCACATCTGATTGGCGAACAAGACTGAGGTAGGATACAGAACGAGGATAATTAAACAACAGCTGTGCAGCAAGAATTGAGAAAGCAGACAGAGCAAGGACTATGTTAAAATATCAGAAAACCAAAAGTTTCCTCTGGCCCCCAGAGATACCTAAGAACATATAAAACCAAAAATATATGACCCTAGCAAGCATCCAACATCATGTGGGCTGCGATTTTGGTACAACCCCACCTTGGCTTTGGATAATGTGACACTTCTAAAAATCTGGTAGGTGGAACGAATCAGGTCACCTGCTGGGCTATGACTCCTATAAATCTCCCACTTCATTTCCTCCCATAATCCAAGGACTTAAAAGATTCAGTATCTGCCCCTATTTGGGCCATTAGCTCTTCTCACTGGACGGCTCCCACTCTGAGGAGTGTACTTTTGCTTTCAATAAATCTTACTGTTGTTATTCAGTCCTTTGTTTGAGTCACCAAGAATGTGGAAACAACTTCCCTGAGAATCCCTGTCCAGTAATAAAATCATTACATGAAAAATCACATTTTTTATTAGCCTTAAAAATGCCCTCCTGAATAGGTTTGAATATAAAAACTATATCATTATCATAATATAATTTAAAAATATTGTAAGCACTTTTTAAAAACAGAGATTCTAAAAGCTGAGTTTAAATTGGCTTCATGACCAGGTTGAATAGGATTCACGTGGTTGCACAGGTAAATCAATTAAGAATGAGACTGGTATTTTGAAGTGAAAAGAGCTAGTACAGCAGATTCTCCCTTTTGTCCACTTCAAATTACCAGAAAATGTTTTCATATTTGTTTTCAGTTTTTAAGGTGAGAAAAATTTTAGACAATTAGCAAGTCTAAACCAGGTCAGAATTATTCTCTACAGGGTAGTGATTCAGCTCAAAAAGGTATCAGGTCCAAATTCAAAAGATACAGAATGTTCAAATATATATCTCACCTAGGCAAAACTGATTGAAATTTGGTACAATCCTTATAAATCTGGGAGGCACAAAAGAACTCAAGAGAAAAATAGATTATAAAATCATTTTAAAAACCCTGAAATTGAAAAATTCAAGGGGTATAGTACTTACTGACCCTTTTGGTTGAGGGAGATGAAGATATAGAGAAGTGGTGGTCTAGTTAATAATGAAGCTTAACCAACAAAAATGCAAATCAGATAAAAATATTCAAGGAAATAGCAACTGTTGTACAAAAAAATGTTTAGCATTTTGTAGTGCTGTGAACATAGAATTTAAAGCATAATTTCCCAAATTTAAAAATATTTTCAAAGCCATAGAGAAGAAAGAAAACAGCTTTATTATGGAATAAGTATTAAGCCAGATATGAACATATTTCAGATAATGGTATCTTTGATCCTGAGATGGTAAAAAAAAGACCAGGCCAAATCCTACAAGCACACAGAGATTCACAGAGGCAGTGCTTTTTTGCGGAGGGGCAGTCCTTCAGTGGAATTGAGGCTTCTTCTGAAAGTGTCAGCATTGATCAAGAGAGCCATCAAGCTGCTTGCAGAAGCAAGGGAGTGGCGGATTTTTACTGGATGGCTGGGTTGTGCTAAAATCCAGTGGATCTCATTGGGCAGTTTCATGGTTCTAAAGGACGTTTCTTTTCGTGATGGATTTGAGTCCTGAGTGGTCAGAGTCAACTTGTCCTACAAGCTGCTGAAGTTTTATGTAGCTGGCAACATCATCTTGCACAAAACAGTCCAGACTTGAGAGTCAGGGCCCTTAGGGAAACCAAAAAAGAGGGAAGAAAAAGTAAAGGAAAAGGCATACTAGCTCCCATGGGAAAGAGTGACATTAACCCTGTGTTACAGTCTCCGACAACTTGGCTAAGGGTAAAGCAACATAGAGGACAGACATACATACAGATGCAAAGGCTTCATTCCACCTCAGCTGTCCATGGAGTGTCTGCAGACTCCAGGGAAGCTAAGTGTAATCAGCCAAAGTGGCCTTGAAGTTTATATGACATAACCCAGGCAACTGCTATGATACCTTGTTATCTATGGCATAATTAGCAGGAAACTAATAATCTGTTTCCCAAATGTGTAACCTCCAAAATTAGTTTAAATTGACTAAGAGCAAGTGAAACTAGAGGAATTGCCTAGGATTTTTACTTAGAAATATTTTTCTCACTTTGTGTAAACATATTGTTTGTAGTTTTAACAGAGTCTTACGACCGGTCAGCTAAAATGATCACAAGGGTAGCAGAACAATGTGCTAAGCTACAAAGGTCACAGTTTTACTGTGCCCAGGAGCCTATTTTGTTGCTTAACCTTCGGTCTCATAGCAGTGGTCCCTGAGTCTCTCAAATAGTTTACAAAGATTAAGGAAAGTTTATCATTTTTATATAGTCAACCAGACACAGTCCTTTGGATACATGTTTCCAAAACACAAAATTACTAGCCCTCAAGTAAGAGGATTGGACAGAAAAATATGTCACACAAAGCTCACCTTAAATGTACCTATGAATTATTATGATCCCTGTGTTTGTTAAGTGGCCAATTCAAAAGAAAAATAGGCTTCTTACATCATTATGAAAAGATAGTTTTGCAATGTGCAACTAGAAACTCACTTAAATTAGGCTCCAGCCTAAACTGGAAAGTAGAAAACCGGGGAGAGATGAAGTCACTGGGTGCCGGAATGCATGGCTGCTGTGAGGAGGTGCTCAACTTGATCTTTAGTAATCAATCGATTAATCAATGAAAGGAAGAAACCAGAAGATAGAGTCTTTAATCTTTTTGGATGATTGCATCGAAGAGACAATTCTCATGTTTGAGGAAGATATTCTACGTCTTTAATCTGGCAAAAGGGTTATTTAGTTGTTTAAAATATTTGTCTACATTTTAGAAAGAGAAAGAATTTATAATGGCAAGCTTTCTATAGTCAATGCTCTAGAAAAAGGCAAGAGAGGAAGTCTTTCTTTTCCTGTTTTTTCCTTCCTCCTTCTCCACTCTCCCTCCCTTACTGCCTTCCTTCCTTCACTTCCTTTCCTTTCTCTGGCTTAATTATACTGGCTTTATTAATAATTCTAAAAAGCTAAATTTCCTTCAACTGGAAAAGGCATAAAAATTATATAGTTATGTGGAAGATTATGTACTTCCAATAAATTTAATGAACTGGAACCAGAGAAATGAGAACAATTGCTGAGATGAGAAAAAATGTAAAGGAAATTTCTGAAATGAATGATGGAAATATTTTATTCCAACTAGAGAATGAAGACTCTCATTTTTAATTTATGTTAAGGACATATTCTTTGTCCTTACATAGAAATATCGATTTGCTATTACCAATAATTCTTTCTGGATATTGGGATATGATTTGGGGTATGTGTATGATAAGAATATCCAATGTGTATATTTTATATTTTTACTTAATGTATAATTTTAAAAACAAATAAATGCATCAAAATTGTTGCAAACAGGTCCTCACTTGAAATTAACAGAATTAGAATCTGAGAGATAAATTCTAGAAATATGATTCATCAAAATTCTTCAACTTTTTAACCCCATCTTTGAGACTTTTCATATTTTGTTATTTAATATGACTGATTAAATCATTTGTTAAACATATAAAATCCCTGTTACAAAATCTACACTTATGCTAGGTGTCCAGTAATAAAACTGAAAATCAATTTCTGGATTGTTATGGCTGATTTCCCCTCAAAGCCTCACATGGTCATAGCGGGTTTCGAAGGTGGCTGGATTAGTGTATGTGATACTGCAATTAAGGATGTGATGCTAGGATTCAGGGTGCCCCACTGTCGATGTGGGTGGCACTATCCAAAAGGCAGGTGGCCTGGCCGAAATATAAAGGGACAGAAAGAAGCTGCTCTGCTACTTTGCTCCTGCTGCTGCTACTGCTGCTGTTTGCTTTGTTGTCTTCTGATTGCCCTGCCTTGCCACGGACTGTTTCTCCCCTGAGATGCCCCTCTGCTGTGCCACCCTGCCTTGTAGCCAGTTGGCTATAGACTGAAACCTCTACAAACTCTGAGCCAAAATAAACCCTTCCTCTTTTAACTCTGAGTGTTGAGTATTTTGTCTTAGTAACTAGAAAGGTATTTAAGCTATAGATCAAAGAATCCACAATCTGATAGTAGAAACAATCATGGAAAGGAACACAATGGTATAATCACTGAAATTATAAGAAACATTTGAAGGGATCTCTGAGGGACTCCAATATACAATACGTACTCCAAGAGAGTGGAAAATGCATTTAAAAAAAGGGTGCCTTTGGATTCTGAGAAAAGGGTAGATTTTACTAGATATTCATGGGAAAAAAGAAGAGTATTCTGATAGGGAAAATTTAGACCTAAAGAGGTTCTGAGGGTGTTATTTCTCTCATTTATCAATTACCAACAGAGAATCCAAGAATGTGACAATGTCTTGTCAAAGGAAAATCTCTACTTGCTGATTCTATTCTTAAAAACCATGTTCATTATTTTAATGAATTACATTTATATATTCCTAAGTTATTTTAATTAAAATTTCCTTTAGGAAGATTCTGAATAATTCTCATAATTTTGAAAACTCTTGAGTGGTGTTAAAAGGAGAACATTCCATTAAATTGAGTCAACAAATCATGCAGTTGGGATTTTTGATGTTTTAAGAAAAACCAAAGGTCATTTTGAGTTTGTTACAACAAGAAACAGATACACCAAGGTAATATTTTGATTGAGCATTAAAATTTGTTGATTTTATATACATATTTTGCAGTGCTTTACAATTTTTTTAAGATGCATTGAATGGATGAGGTTTATTTTCTATTTTTCCTCCATCTTGCCCTCCTTTTTATTTTTCCCTTCTTCTATAATTCATATATATATATAGTATATATGTGTATATAGTTTAACTCTATATAGTATTTAGTATTGTTTATATATAGTTTAATTGTATATAGTTTAAGTATTTTAATAAAATATAATTTCTCTTTTATATTGTTATTTGATAGAATAATTAAAACAGTATTCATATAATGCTTAATTTAAGAAATTATTTCTGTCAGTAATATTACAGCTTCAGAGGAGATATGTATGAACATCTCTGATTTTATTTTCTCATAAGCTATAATATGGGATCAGTCTTATTTTCTATAGTGTACCATGGTATAATATGCTTTGTCATTTCTATAACAGAGAAAAACAGAAATATTTCATATCTGGCTCATGCATAGAAGTTTTTGCTGATGTATTACATATTGTTTATGTGTACATATTTTTATTCATTTCCATGATTTTAATCAGTTTTATAATGCTGATTGCCATTTTTAACAAAAAGGTAACAATAAATACCTGTACATAGAGGAAACATGGAAGGAAAAGTAAATTATCATATGATGAATTAAGAATCACCAAGTGGCAATGACCATTTCAGTTTCTCATTATGATAAAGTTGATCAAAAGCAAACACCAAGTGGATATTAAAAATTTCAAAAAATAGCTGGTTCTCTGAAGTATCCTATCATCATGTTAGAAAGCAGAACTTATTTCTCCACCTAAAATTGACAAGAAATATGAAGTGCTAAACTATTTTTTGTCTGAAATAATTTTACTTTTAATTTTCATTAGTCTCATATATTCTAGTATAATATGTTTCATTTGACACTGTCTTTCACGTGTAAAACGAAAATTAAAACATTGTTATATTAATATTGGAGTTATTTAAGGGACTCTAATGTAGTTGTTAATGCATGCTTTATTATTTTTTTCTTTATATTGCTTACTTCCAATGATAATATGTCTGAGGATCTGAATGTATGAGCATGCCAATAAAAGAGCTAATCAGCTGTTCATCACATTGTGTTTCTTTTTGTCTTGGTGGACAATTTTTTGCCATTTTTGCATATCTCTTCAACTACGCACAATGAGTGGAAGTGAGACACTTTTGGAAAAAGACTTTAAGAAAGACTATTGCTTTGAGGAGGCCTACCTTCCCTTTCAGCTGGCTTGCTGTGGAAGACAAAGGAAAAATGGAGATGTAAGATGGAAACCCATACCATGTCCTAAATCACCACGTAGAAGAGAACTGCCCACCTACAAAAGAGCAGAAACCTTTACCTAGTGCTTGACGGGGAATCAAACTCATATCACACTTGGATCATTTTCCATTTGTGGATTTCTTTAGTTTTCCCTATTAAAGATATGCACTTAAATGGCTCAAATTTGAATTATGTAGCAGTTGACAAAAATCTAGATGGGATAATTTGATCAAACTTTTGGAAAATTTCTTGATTCAATTTCTGATGTTCTCACTCCAGTGATACTAATTGAAATAGAAGAATTTTAAGGTTAATTTTCCCCTTTTAAAAGATATAATTTTATAAAATACTATAAGTCATTTGGGAAACTGAAAAGAAAGCATAGGAAAACACTTTTCATCAGATTCTCCCATGTGAGAAATTGTTTCTAGCACTCTACATGTAAGTTTAAGATTTGTAAATAATGAAGCTAAGGGTTGTACTGAAATAAGAAAATAAGCTCATTTATTTAAGTGAAGAATTTTGTGTACAAGTACCAATGATGCATTATCGTTGTTCATGTTGATTAGCTAAGGCTATGTTAACTGAAATAAATAATTTTGTTAGCACAAAAAGACAAATGATTTCAGTTGTGGTTAACAGGCAGAAATTGGTTTTGCGAGGTTCAGAACTTTCTGTAAAGATGAGCACAGTTATAAAATAGTACTGGAAGAGATATGTTTTATTCAGGCTCTTAGAAGGGATAGATAAACAAAATAATTGCTGAAAAAGAAACATGTTTAAAAGCAAAATGTGTATTTCAAATTACAGATTTTAATAAGAGAGATTATATTTAATATGAAAGCAATTTATACACAAAGATATATAAAGTATATTTGGCATAAATTAAAAGCATGGGCATGTCATTTTAAGTTAACATTATAAATCCAAGAAACTATACATTAAAAGTATGATTAATCCAAAATTTTTGCTATGCATTTACATATATGACTACTTCCTCAAAGTAAATATGATAGTTGATGTTTTATAATGTCTAAATGAGAAACACTCCTGTGAAGTGGTCATTTTTGTCTCTAGAAAATCTTTCAGTTGGATTTGTTTCCAGGGGCTGTTAGACTGAAGCTGGGCCTGGCTGTGGACTTAACCGGGGACTGAAGATCATGTCAGACTAATTGTAATTTTAAAATATTTGTAGTTTAAAATATTTTCATGTGACTGATTCTGACACACAAAAAATGACCATAGAAATGTATCTTAGCTACTATTTTATCTGGTGAAGCCAAAAAATAAAATAATTAATGAAAAACTTGCAAGTCCCAATGAAGGCAGCAGCTATGTTTAGTTTAGTTGCTCCTTTAGAGGAGTTTTCTCTTCATTCTATGCTTAGCACAAAATCCAAGCAAATTATTTCAAGACTAGAGGCATGTGTGTGAGTGAGTAGAACGGCATGAAATGTGCTCTTCCATTGTCATGCAATTTTAAAAATCAAAGAAGATTTCATTTGTGTTTCTCTATATGAAATTCAATGGGACAGAATAAATTTTGAAAAATAAAGAAAAAAATAGTTAAAGTGAATGAATTAGTATACCATAATTCAAAATTGTGAGTTAATGTTCAGTTTCACTAAAAAATACAAGCCTGATTTAGAAGTAAGGGTGGTAATGCAGTAGTAATTCTGAATAGTAATATACAGAAATATTCCATATTGTTCAAACCTTATGCATGTGCTGTTTTCTTTCCACAGTCACTACTAAATTAGATGCATAATACTCACCTGTGTATTTGAAACTGGAGCACAGATTAAAGTTATATGGTGTGCTAAAGTAGAAAACCCCAAAACTCTGCCACGCTTGTATTCCAGTATTTAACTGATAATTTATAAAATGGTAAAAAAATATGTTAATTAAAATGTGTATTTATAAATATATATATACATTTCCATTTAGCACATATGTGAATCATATTTTGACACAAACACATATGTGCCTTGTGTATATATAGTGTATATACAGAAATATGTAAATATATATTCATCTATTCTGATACTATAACAAAATATTTGAGGCAGGCTAACTTTATGAAACAAAGAACTTTATGGTGCTCACAGTTGAGAAGCTTGAAGTCCACAGAGCACAGACCCTGCTGTAGGGAAGACCCCCCATCAAGTTTAGGGAGGATATGTGGAAGGAAGCCAATGATCACCAAGCAGAAGCTGAGCACAACTGAGGGCACACCCCCTCCTAACAACTTCCTCTCCAAAGAACTCAGAGTACTGGGGGAGCTGTCTTACACCTAGGCTCAGAGTGATCTAAACAATGCAGGCTAGGGCAGCTGCTTTCAACATACACAGGAGACACAGGCGACTTCCTGCACAGCCTGCAGTGTCAAATAAGGGTAAAGAGCATTTGCTCTTCTTCTTTCTCCCTTTGCCAGTCACACAACTATCTGTCTATGTATAGAAATGTGCCTTCACACAGATACACACACACACACACACACACACACACTGCCAGCCTACAGAATATCTAAGTAAACTTGCCAAAGATGATACCTCTTAGTGGTAGTGGATGAAACCCTATGAGAACGTGCCTTAGTGAACAACTGGAGGCTTTCTATAAAGAGGAAAATGGCCCTCTGTGCACAGGAGCATAGTGCCCCAGTATAACTCATCCTTAGACATTCCCTCCTTTGGGGACTTTGGAAATTAGGTAAGTGGCACAATCATAGCCAGACACACAGAACCATAGTATGAAGCTCACTCATCTCTTATTTTATGGTCAATGGTATAAGCCACAAAGACAGGAGGTACCAGGGTGGAAAACTGTTAAGTCAGGGCCTCCACCTAGTCCCACTGACTTGTCCTTGCACCGAAACAGTTCACCACCCTTCTCAGACAGCAACAGTATTTTTGTAGGTGAAGTCTATTGGGTGTGGGGAGGCCTTGGCTGTCTCAGGTGCCTCTATGTCCTCCTTCTGACTTCATAACTCAGCTCAGTATTACTGTCTTTGTATTTCTATCTCCTCTCTCTGCTCTTTCCCTGCTCCTTGACTACTTCACTTAGTCGTTCACAGAGGTGTTTACAATATGCAATGGAAAATGAGAATCATTTTAATAAATGTTATTTGGAAAACTAGATTACATGAGTAAAATAATTAAATAGTACACTAACATACCATATGCAAAAATCAACTCGAATGAAATTTAGAAATTAAATATATGATCCAAGACCATAAAACCAGCACAAGGTGGGGAAACTCTTTGACACTGGCCTTGGTAATAGTTTTGTCTTGTTTTTTTACATAAAATATCAAAATCACAAGAAACAAAATGAAAAATATCTACAACAAAACAAGTAGAACTATATTAAACTAAAAAAAACTTCTTTATAATAGAAAAAACATTCAACAAAACCAAAATCAGGAATACAGAATGAGAGAAAATATTTGAAATTTATAAATCTGATAAACAGCTCATATTCAAAATCTAAGGAACTCATACAACTCAATAAACAAATAAAATTGGGCAAAGGTACAAAATAGACATTTTTCCTAAGAAGAGATGCAAATATATCCAGTAGATACATAAATATAGGTTCAATATCACTAATATCAAAACCACAATTAAATATTATTGCCCACTTGTTATGATGGCTATTACCA
Source organism: Heterocephalus glaber (assembly GCF_000247695.1). Next base: position 24,611,715 of record NW_004624753.1, on the reverse strand, counting down.
AAGGATAAAGACAAGGATTAGGGAGAATGGAGTGAAAGGGCAATACTTGCACACTGTGTGTGGAAATGTAACTTAGTAACATCCATGAAGAAAAGCAGTATGGAGGACCTTAAAAATAAAGTATAAAGTCTTTGCCTACATCAATGTCTTCAAGAGTTCTAGCAGATTTAGTGTTTCTGTTTTAATATTTAGATCTTTCATCCATTTTTATTTTAGTTTAGTACATGATGAGAGATATGGGTCTAGTTTTACTCTTTGGCATGTGAACACAACTTCCCAGCACCATTTGTTAAAGAGGCTATCTTTCCTCCAGTGAGGGTGTTTGGCTCCTTTGTCAAAGATAAAATAGCTGAGTGTTTCTGGAGTTGTTTCTACATCTTCTAATCTGTTCCATTGATCCTCAGGTCTGTTTTATTGCCATTACCATGGTGGTTTTATCACAGTGACTTCGTAGTGTAATTTTAGATCAGGGATTGTGATGCCCTCTGCCTTGCCTTTGCAGCTCAGAATTACTTTTTCTATTTTAAATCTCTTCTAGTTCCAAATGAATTTTAGGTTTGTTTTCTCTAATTCTGTGAGAGGGGAATCTCATCTTATTAAAAAGTTTTTGAACAGCAAGAGAAACCAAGAGTGAAGAGACAGCCCACAGTGTGGGAAATAATCTTTGCCAGCTATTCCTTGGACAAAGGACTGCTATCTAGAAAATAAAAAGAACTAAAAAAATCAGAACCCAATCCAAAAAATGGGCATCTGAGATGAATAGAACCTTCTCTGATTAAAAAAGCAGAAACAGAAAATAAATATATGAAAATTTTTCAACATCACTGGTCTTTTGAGAAATATAAATTAAAACAAGACTGAGATTTCATCTCAATCCAAAAAAGAATGGCTATTATCAAGAAATCAACCAATAGCAAAGGCTAGAGGGGCTTTGGGGAAAAAGGAACCCTTCTGCACTGTTTATGGGAGTGAGACTGTTCAGCCACTAAGGAAATCACTGTGAAGATTCCTCAGAAAACAAGGATTATAGGTCCCATTTGACCTGGCTATTCTGTTCTTACTATCTTCCCAAAAGAATTGAAAGCATCATACCACAATGATATATACATACCCATGTTTATAGTGGCATGGTTTGTAATAGCTAAATCTTGGCAAAAGCCCAGATCTCAAGTGCCCATCAACTGATGAATGGATGAAGATATAGGTTTTTTATACAATAGAGTATTACTCTGCCGTAAATAAGGATAAGCTTGAGACATTTCTAGGTAAATGGATGGACCTTGAAACCATACTCTTAAGTGAAATAAATAGGACACACATGTGTAAATACCAAAGAGTTTCTCTGGTATGAGAAACTAAAAATGGAAATTAGGACCAAAATGAGTAATACATATTGAGAAAATGTTTAAAAGAAAATGTTCAAATAAGAAGAACAAGGGAGGAGGGAGGGGGAAAGGAAGGACAAGAGTAAAAGAGAGAATGGAAGGAAAAAATGGAAATGAAGCTTTTGTAAAAGAGAAGAAGAGGGATCAAAGAGTAGATGGGAAAAAAGAAGCAAGATATATCATGCACAGGCACAAATTCCCTATCATAAATGTTACCATTATGTATAACTAAAATGTACCGATAAATGTTTTGCAAAATAAATAAATTATATATACATATATACATATACATGCACACATATATTATAGCATCCATTACTGGATATTTTTGCTCACTGCCACATTATCCACAGTAGCCAAGCTATGGAAACAATCAACATACCAGTAACAAAATGTTGGATAAGGAAACTCAGCTTTAAAAAAGAAGAAAACCTCTCATGTACAACAACATTGGTGAACACAGAACACATTATACTAAGTGAAATAAGATAGACACAAATAGCGATAAGAATTGCACAGCAGTGCTCACATGTGGAATCTACAATATGTAATGCAGAGAAACTGAGGGTGGAACAGTGGTTTCAGGGTTGGAGAGTGGGCACTCCGGGAAGGTTTGCTCAGAGTGGAAAGACTTAAAGTCATAAAATGGGCAATTTCTAGGTGTCCAATGCATAGCATGGGCAGACAGAATTAACAATATGTACGGGAGATAAATACAAGGGGTGACAAATGTGCTAAATGCCTTTAAATGTCTTGATTGTGATTATGGAAGACACACATATGGAAATGCCCTATTTTATGTCACATATATCTTTGTATTGACAAGTGTACATTACTAAAGTTGAAAAATCATAAATAAAATAATGTCATAAAAGTGGAAAAAGAGAAATTGAAATAAAGCAAAAGTACATTGCTAAATAATACAAAACCCCTAAAAACATGAAGCCAAAGACCTGTGCTCCAAACCTTTACACATGGGAATTGAAAACTTCTAGTTAACTGGCCTAAAATAAAAACGAATGATTTCTCAATAAAAAACTATTCAGCACTGATTCAAATGGAATTCTGAAGCATGAAATGGAGAAGGCCAAGACCCTGGGCCTGGGGATGTCAGTGGCCCCGATCCTCTGGACACGGGGACTCCATGGGCCAAGGAGCAGGGAGACGCAGGCGCCAGACCAGTTGCTCACAGCCCACCGGCTCTGCAGCCTCTGCAGCGTCCTTGACCCCGGACTGGGCTCACAGTTTCCTCCACAGGCTCAAATCTTGCTTCAAAATAAACTTACACATAAATGAAATAAGGTAATTTCAGACCGTTTTGCCCTGCCTACATCTTCAGATTTCTGTTCTAGAGCTGGCATTAATTAGCCTATAAATAACATAAAGTTTCCATCCAAATGGGGAAATAAAAATATTTTGTTATTTCAAAGATAACAGTAAAAATAAAAGAAAACCATATAGGTAATATGCTGACATATGGCATCACCAAAGCACCAGGAAAGGTATTTCAGGAGAAAGCTATAACTACTTGATTTAAACTTTTTGTGTTTCAAAATATATTTACACTATCAATCAACTCTTGTTCAGGATTACATCTTTTCTATAATTTCTTTTAAAATTTTCTTTATTTCAGCCAGGAATTTAGCTCAGTGGTTCTGCCGCCTGCCTCACAAGCTCAAGATCCCGAGTTCAATCCCCGGTACCAAAAAAAAAAAATTAATAACAATATAACACAATCAGGTATTAATAAAGAAAATATAAAGCCATTTTATGAAAAAATAATTTCCCATAACAAAATTTTTAGAGAATAACAATGGTACATACATTATGAATGATGATCTAAAAAGAATATATTTTCATTTGTTAAAACCACATGTACTGAACATGAAATTTTTCTCAGAGACCTATTGGATGCCTTCTTAATAATGTGTTGTTTTAAATATTTAGTCTAGTAGTCTTTTTTCTGCAGTTATTTATAAAACAGGATAATTCATGTAGGTGTACTTTATTGAATTAAAAACCCCTGAAATTATTTTCACAGGATTAAGTCATAAGTTACTTCTGGAGGCCAAGGACTTTATGAAGAGCTAGCATAGGTTAATAAACAAGAAAGAAGCAGCAGGATAAGTAGAAAAGAGGATTACATTCAATGTGCATGTAAGCCAGCCATTTTATTTTGAAAATTCCTTGACATCACTATTATTTCATTCTTCTCAGCTCAATATATTAGAATACAGCTTATTTCTACTTTTTAAAAATTCTTTCAATACTTGTTCTTTTCTACTTCCTGGATCCTTCACCTATCAACTTTTGCCACTTCAATTATTTGCCTGGTATTTTGCATGTACTCATGCATTCTCAGCTGCTGGCCTGGATCGTGCACTTACTGCTATGCGCTGGAAGATTATTTAACCCAAACTGCTATGCACTGGAAAATTATTTAACCCATGTTGGCAGTTTCCTCTTTCTAACTGCTTCTCAGATTGTTTTTTTGGACTTACCTCTTTTTTCTTTAATATATTTGTATATCTGAGTTGTATGAATTTAAAAATGACCTTTTCAATTTTTTAAATATTAATAAAGCTTAATGACCCATATTAAGCAAAATAATAATAAAAATGTTATCTTTAAGGTGATCTAAAAGGAATAAGAATTTTCTGACACAAAATTATATTCATTTTATTAGCACACATTAGCAGTACATAATATTTACATTTCTATAGTTATCCTTACACTTTGTATTGTTTAAATGATTTTTGATGAAATCGTAAGTTTTTACATTTATTTATAAAAACTGAACTCTAATTTCTAGAGAAAATAATTTAAAAAGGATTGAGGAATCTATGTCTGTAGACTTTGGTGAAATAACATACATATAATTAAAAAGAAAGAGACTTATGTTTTCAATAATGAAATATTTTAAAATATCACAGTATGCCCAACAAATATCAAATATTTTGCTGTCATCTCAAAATATATTTCCCAGATTTTTAATTGCTATCAATACATCTGCAGTATAAGATTTAATATTTAAAAGATAGCAGAGATTTTGTACATTGCATTTAGTTTTAGTTTTATGCAAATTAACGTATTGGAGAGGGTAAGAGCTTTGAGAGCCGCCAATCTGCAAAGCTAGGATTGCCACTCTGAGCTCTGCAGAATCCTTTTGCTTGCATTTTCTTATCTGTATGATGCAAACAATAAGAGCATCAATTTAAGAATGTGTTTTAACAACTAAATGAGTTAATACAACTTAATTCCTTAAGTGTGGATTCTGGCATAGACATGGATCAATAATATACACTTAATTACTAGTAATATTTTCATTATTTATAAATCACAGGAGCTTGTGTTTATGCATTTCTGCACTCCTAAATTTTCTGAAGTGGCCATAGATTGTTGTAATTATACTTGCTATGATTACCAGGTATCTAATACATTTTAGACTCAAATGATTTGATGATATATTATTTTATATATTAATTTTGTAATTGAAGAAAATAAATAAATTTATAGTCCAAAATTATATATTTGAGATGTAACTCAGTGAGGACAGAACTTGTACATATCGTCATCTAAATCCTGTGTTTTTCTCACGATACTATTTTGCTTCACGAGAGTTGGGCAGGGGTAGAAAACTTAAGGCAAACACGTGGCTAAAACTAGACACAAAGAATAGTACCATTTATGAAACACGAAATTTATATAGACTATACTTAGTCACAAAGGTATACTTTTCATCTCATTGGAATTTTTCTTGTATTTAAAAAAGTCTCAGTTTCTAAAGACACTGTGTTCTGAAAGCCTACAGCAATGCCAGGCTCCTTCCTCTACTTTGTCAACATAGTTACTTGGAAAGTCACTATATTTTTGCCTTCAAAAATACTGTGAACCGCTTCAACCCTCGTGATTCCCCTCCAAAATCTGTGCATAGGATGAAGTCCTTTCCTTCTGTGGGTCTGAGAAAGTTCCGAGTTTAGAACTGTCTGTAACAATTACAAACTTGGCCAGAGCAGTTTTGTTTTAAAATTTGTGGTGAATTTTAGTGGATGCTCCACTTTGACAGCGAGATCACTGCATTTCCGGTGGGGTGAGTTTTCCCCCGCACACTGGTCAATCTATTCCGACCTTGCTCTTGTCACTGCTCAGCTTCTGGTTGTGGCAGCCGAGACTTTACTGCCCACTCCTGTGACACGTATTCATAGCTCTCATCCGCTTTGCACAAGTGGGTCAGTGCCAGGGCCAGAGCAAAGGCCTGAGCCCCGCGAGGTAACACGGGACACGTGGAGTCAGAGGTCTGGGAAGAGGGAGATCTCCTGTCCCAGACCAGATGAGAGGAGAGGCACAGTTCCAGAGGACAGACTGTGGCCTTCTGCCTTGGTCTGTTCAGGGTGACACCAGTCCTCATGGCCAAGAGGACTTCTGTTCTCAGGCTTTCTTTTCTTTCTTCTTTTCTCACGCCCCCAGCAATAAGCTCTTCATAAGCACAGGGACGCTCTCAGAAAACTGTTCCCCAACTCGGGCATCCCTTACCTAGTCCAGTAGGCACATAAAATAACCAAGGAATCAAACATACTAAAGCTTCTAGAACAAAGGTTATTTCAGATACTCTAGGAAGAAACCCATCCTAGAAATTTATACTATTTCCTTGTAAATTTTCCAGAGCTAATTTGTCTATTTTAATAATCAATTAAATTCTCTGTTCTAAAATCAATTCATGGCACATTTAAAAATATTTATTTAATACAATTTAATTTTTATATTTACAACTTACTTTTGCTTCTTTGTTTTGTTTTTCTTTGTTTTTTCTTCATGAAGCCCACTAACCAGGCTTCAGACTATTTCCCAGATTGCTTTCTTTTTTCTTTATAATATGAACAAATTTTGGTGAGTAAATAGGGGGAAAAGAAGGATTTTTAGGCTCTTCATTGTGTAAAACCAGCTCCGCTGTTTTTAGCATACCACTTAACATAATTAGAAGACGCTGAGCATTTCAGTGTGAAGCAGTACTGGATGACGCAGAAGATTATCTTGCATCTTTCCGACCCAAGCCATCACCACCACCTCCTTGCTATCGTCTTTGGTCAGCCTTCTGAAACTGCCTTCCCTCCCATGGTTTCTATTTCTGAATAAACCTTTCCCAGTCGGTAGCAGTGTTCTAAGGTATATGGCTAAGGTTTACATGTCACTTCTTCCTAAATTGTTCTCCAAATCAAGGTATCAGTAAAATCTATGGAATGTGAAACAGAGATTGCAGAAATAGATAAAATCAAGTTTTTTAAGTGACAGTTGTTTCTGAGAAACAGGCAGAAGAAAAGATTTGAGAAAATTAAAAGTTGTAAGAATTATATCAGTCTTTGCTAAAAGAGAAACTTGAAAAAAAGGGACACATTGCAATTTTTCATATATGCTGAAGTAGTCTAGCATGTCACTGATATCATTTGAAAAAAATGCCAAAAATTTAGTACTCTGGCAGATTACTTTTAGTTCAATCACACAAATATATGCTGGGCTATTTGTACCATCTGCTGTGTAATCTGCTGCAAAGAGGATAATAGTTTCGGATATTCATGTTAGAATGCCATTTTGGAAGATACATTGTATCAAGGAGAATGAAGCTAAAGAATTGGAATGCTCAGGAAGATGTGAGTCAGAATGGGAGAGAAAAAGAATGAAAGTTGAAACTTTTTGCTTCCTTGTCTGCCATGTCTTTGGGAATATTTATACCAGCACCTGATATTCTGTAATGATACAAGTAAAATAAATCTTCATCAAATTATTCTTGGAAGTGATTAACAGATTAATAAATGTATTGTTGGGCTATATTCATTAGATAAATATTTTCTGGGTTTTCTGTCATTGTAAGTGATGAAAATTGATTTTTTAAGAAGTGCTTTTGTGTTAGTTTATTTAAATATTTGTAGAAAACAAACCATTTGGGATTATCAAGCTCTTTATAAAATTTATGCTGCTTTGTAAACAAAGGCTTTTTGTCACTGAGTTATTTATGACATTACTCTAAGACTGGTTATAGATAACTATGCAGTAATAATATTCTGGCTTTAGATGCCTGTCTTTCTGCAGGACTATGTCTATTTTTTTATATGGTAAATCTTTTTTTTCTAGCTCACTGGCACACACACATGCACACACACACACACACACACACATGTCTTTCAATAGGAAGAAAATAAGAACCTACTGCTTTTTTTCTCATTTATAGAAGTACTTTTTAAATGACTACTCCTTGATTGACCTCAGGATTTGAGCATGAGATTTATTCTCTATGAGATTTATAAAATCTGTACCTGAGCTTTTTACCTCTTATCCTGAAATTGTGAATATGTTCTCTTATGGAAACTGGACATAATTTTTTTAGTTACTGTTAATTTAAGAAAACAAGTATACATTTCTTTGGTTATGAACATAAAATTATTCTTACTTTCACCTTGTGGCACTCTAATATTTGTTCTAATTACCTGTAAAAACAGTTAAACTTTTGTTTAATCTTCAAACCAGGATATATGTACACATAAGCACTAATATACCACTACTGAGCTAAATGGCAGATCCCTAAAAGATGTTTTCATATTGCAATCCCAAGAAGCTCTGAAGATTACTTTATATGGCATAAACCGGGATTGTTCAGGATTTTGAGACAAGGAATTTATTTTGGATTATATAGATAGGCTCTCTGTCCAGTGACGACAGGAAAAGCAGAGAGGGATACTGTGGCCACCCAGGAGGTCAAGTAATGTAACCACTGGGTTAGGAGATAGAGTGACCTGGGCTCCACTCCCAGGTGCTGACAGTCTCCAGAAACTGACAAGGCAAACAATGATTTTCCCTGTTATCCACTCAGAAAGAATGTGGCCTCACTTGATTTTGGAATTCCAGTCTCCACAATTATGAGAAAATGAATTTCTATTGTTTTAAAAATTTATTTTATTATAGGTGGCTCACGAAAATAATACAGTACATTTGGAAAGTGGAGAAAAGGTTATGGAATATTCACACATTTGAAAATAATAGTGTAGAATTAAAAAATATAAAGGCACCTTCTTTTTTTCTGGAACCAGGGATCAAATTTAGGACCTTGTACTTATAAGGCAGGCACAGAATCACTGAGGTAAATCACAGACTTACAATTATTATTTATCATTCACAGACATTTATTGAACTTATAAAATGTACAAAACTTACAATATGAACAAAGATAAATAAACATGATCTCTCTACTTTAGCTATCATAATGTTTACATGACCTATCCATATTTTATGCAAAAGAAATCAGCTAAGAAGTCAAACATTATGATTGGGTGGAATAAAAAGTAAGCATAGATATAAGCAAATCTATTGTAAACAACTTTTCAGCAATATGATATGATGGAAAACTCTGACTTTTAAATTTTTTTACCTATAACTGGCTGATTCGGAATAAGAGAAATAAAGTTTTGGGCCCCTGTACCATCAACTGTACAAGGGATCAAAATAACTCCTAGTTAATAAATTTTTATAAGAATTAAATAGGTTCATCTATATAACTCAAATATCTTTTGTCTCAGTATCTGCTTCATGTAATAGCAGACTGTTTTATAGCTCTGACCTCCCAGTAGTTGCTTTGTGTTAGGAGAGGCAACAGTCTTCACTTTTTTTTAAATAAATTTCCTAGTTTTAGTACTGAAAGTCTTGTATCCTGGAACTTTCTCAGTCATAAGTGCACAATAACATTTGGTCATCCTTATTTTTTCTGCTTACTGAAAACCTGGCCCACAATGAGTCATGTTCACAATATTCATAAATTTTAGTAGTACCCATTGTTTCTGATCTGTCCATTGGCTTGATTCACTAATAGAAAACCGTCAAAGAAATGACTGCTGACTTCTAAGTTTACGTGTTTAGAATCTGGCAGGATTTATGTTTATTTATATTTTTTTGGAAATGTCAAACTGTCTTGCAAAACATCTGGCTCCCACCTGAGAAACTACACAAAGAGAGTGCCTAGAATGTTATACAGTCAGGAGTGATTGTGACAATAGATGAGAAATTAGAAACATCCAGCTAATCTACTATTCTAATTCAAACAAGGATTCACCTCTTGTTTCAGATGAGCCTCAATATGTCCCCAAACTGAGACACTAGTTCACTATAAACATCTATGAAGCTGCTAATGATATCAGCAGAAATAAATCCAGTTGTGCCTGCTTAGCTCATAGAGCTTTACTGAAACAGTATAATGGATGCTACTTTTTTTGTTGTTTTAATACCTTTATTTTCCAATTTTCTGTATCCATTTTTATTTTTATTTATCTTTATAATATATTATTAGTGTATGTTTGTGATATATAATAATTATATTCCTCTTGGGGAATTTATAAATATACATATTGCATCTTGATTTTTACTCTTCCTGTTCCCCCTCATTCCCAAGGTCCCTTTATAAAACCAACAGTCTAACAAACTAATTTTAAGACTATTCGGTGTGAATCAGTAGATAACTAAAACAGTCTGCAAAGAAGATTGATGTCATATGATCTATTCTATCCTTGTCATCTTTTCCCTTCCGGATCTACCAGCCACCAAAAATTTTCTAATCTTCCAGGGCAATAAAAGGAAACCTTTCGCATAATGGGAAAAAGCAACAAAATATGTACATAATCATAAGTGGATAAAGTCCCTTACACAATTGCATTAATGCCCTGATCCACAGCAGCTATGAATCATACTGAACATAGTAAAAAGAACTTTGCCTGTAAGATTAATCCAAGGATCTTGAGCTTGTGTATTATCCCAGCAGGACTGAAATAGTCACAACAATCCGATTGTGCGTTCTAGTGATGTGGCTGAGCTTGGAGGAAGGGGCCACACCCCAGTGCAAATAGGCAAAGATCTAAGACTGAAAAAGGCAAGAGACTGGCTTCCTCATTAACCCAGAATCTCCAGAAAGAGCCTTTTCTATGAACAATTAGACTTTAGTCCAGTCAAATTGATTTTAGACTTCTGACTTCCAGAAGTGTAAGGAAAAATATGTTGAATGAAGCTACTAGATTTGTGGAAATTTGTCTGCAGAACCATGACAGAAAATTTATCTAGTATTGGTAGGGATGATGCCAAGACAGTGACTCCAGCCCCGGCAACAAATCATAGGTCCTCTCCCAGAGCTGCGTGAAAGGCAGGGAAAGAATCCAACACTTGGCATTTTATTCCATTTTTATGGCAGCTTCAAAAGGAAAGTTGATGGTGTGTGATGAATATCTTGGCTTACACACAGCTTCTGGAAAGGTATTTGTTTCTCATTTCTAAATGAAATATTGATAGTTTAAGTTTTTTTAAATCTTACTCTTTGGTGTAATTGGTTAATTTATTCAGTAAAGTGTTAGCCTGTAGAAATTCTAGCTCATATTATGAGAAGTTGAGACATATCCCTTCCTCACATTTTGACAAACTTTTGCCTATAACCTTTGAAGAACATATTGCTTGTATTGGTTATTTTCAGCTGCCTCATAAGATAGGTAAGTAGCCATTTGCTCATTTGGTGTTCTGGGAGAGATTTTCTTCTTTAAAGAGGCTGAAAAACCCTACATGTCTTATGCAAAGAGGACACTGTAGTTCATTATCTTAATGTATTAATTGGAATTTAATTTTAAATTATGTTTTAAAGGAAACTGTTGCTACAGTCAAGATTATGATTTGACTCTAGGCTTTACTTGGAAAACTGCTTTGTAATATCTTTCAGAATTTCAAAAGATAGAAGGTAAATCAGAAATACATTCATATAGCCAGGGATTTAGCTCAGTGGTTCCAGTGCCTGCCTTGCAAGCACAAGGTTCCGAGTTCAATCCCTGGTACTAAAACAAAGAAATACATTCATATTCTCAAAAGTCTTACCAAGTAGAGACAGGAGAGCGGGTACTGGTTGTACCAGCAGCCACATGCCTGGCATTAGTTTTACTCCTCTAAGGAAGAACAATCATTATGTGATCGTCAGCAACCTGGGTAGCCATTACCACATTACTTTTAATGTCAGGGCATAAAAATAGTTAGGTTTTGCCAGGGATTTAGCTCAGTGGCTTTGCTGCCTGCTGAGCAAGTGCAAGGACCGGAGTTCAATCCCTGGTACCAAAACAAAACAACAAAAAAAGTTAGGTTTCATAGGATTGTTATAATATTAGATTAGTTCATACATTTAAGATATTTATAGTAATATCTCAATTTTTAAAATGTACACTAAAATGAAAAATTTAAGAAGGAAAAGTTGGAAATTAAGAATCAGAATCATGGAAGTTAATTGAAACAGAAAAAGTAAAGTTGACTGCTAATCAGGAGCCATTTGATTGCAAATTATAGAACAACCATGTGAGTAGATGAAGTGAGAGGGGGAATATATTGAAATAGTTTAGGATCTTATGAATTCAACCGGCAAGACATAGAGAAATCAAAGGTAAAACAAGGACCTGGATGATTTGGAGCTAAAATTTCATGAACTATTTTTGGTTGAATTATATTTTCTTCCTTAACAAACTAGCCTTTCTTTGGTGTGTCCTCATACAAAATTACCATTCAGTTTCCAACTCTGCTTGGCTCTAACACACCTACAACACAGTTACTAAAATAACTCTTCTTCAGAAAAAAAAAAAAAAGCTTTTACTGGTCCATGTGCAGTGGGAAGACTGAAAGGACAATCTCTAAGATATCTACAATAAGCTATCTTTCTATTTCCTGAGGGTCGGTTAGGGTATGTTACTCTTCATTATGTAAGAAAAACTTCCAGTTTTACTTGTAAACTTGAAGGGGCTTTTTAAGTCATGAAGATTTCCACATATTTAATATATTTAACAGTGTCTTATTTCTATACAATAATTAGGTGTTTTAAATGATAATATGAAGGGGATGGTATCTACTTCCCCTCTCTCTTTCAATACAGATATCTATTCTTAGATATAAATAAGAATAAAACATTTTTTATTTTATTGTGATATTTATGCAACAAAATATTAATTGTATGTACTAATAAAACAATAAGACAAATTGGAAAATGGCTAATATCGAAGTATTAAATATAACTTTGGAGTCTACATCACATGTAAGAATGTTTGATGTTCTTAGAGCATTTATTGTTTGCAAATGTTGAATGCCTTATGAACTTCATTGAACCCAAATCTACCCCTGCTATTTTGTTAATTTTCCTCTTCTTTCCCATTCTGAGTTTCTTGAAAAGAAATGTGACCTTATTCTCTACCTTTGGTTTTAGTATAGACCTTGACATATAACTCATGTTTTACTGAGTTCAGGGAAAGATTGCTTTTTATTATTATTATATTAAGTGTTTTGCAAACATTATGCAAACATATTTATTCATCAGCAAGCATATTGTTAATATTCCTGTGTGCCCAGATCTTTGTCCATAAAGTTGAATAAATCTATGATTTTTGGCCTTCGAGATCTTATAAACCAATCAGTGAGACGTATTATTGAAGAGATTCTCAGGAAATGCATAGTGTTGACTGATAGTGATGGGATGGTGGCTGATAGTGAGGAAGCAGCTAGGAGCACTGCACTGTGAGTAGCTTCCACAAGACTCACCCTGAGTGGGGATATGTGTAGGGTGGGGCAGGGGTGGTGGAAAGGTTCTGTAGAGAGAAAATTGCAATCCAGAAAACATGCAATTGGTAGTTTACCATGAATGAAAAACTGAATGCAAGGGGTAGGAAGTGACAAGAATATCCTCAGAAAAGAGGAGAGAGGAGATGAAAGGGGAGTCTCCTCAGCCTATTCATCATTTTAGTCCATAAACCATAGCTAATAAGGCTTTAGAAATAATAGAAGGAAAAATTCAGATATACTTTAAAAATGACTCCTTGAGAATATGTAGCTGGGTAATGTCAGAGGGGAAGTTTTCATCTGCCCAGTGGTTAGACTGTGAGGTAAAGACATGCAGGAATACGGTGCTGGGAAAAATATTCCTGATGGAGGATCTGATGGAGCCAAAGGTGAGGAATATGACATGATTCAACAAGGTGAAGTAGAAATGCACAACAGATTTGAGAAATGACTTTTCCCCAGTTTGGACCCATTTGCTTTGATGAAATGATGTGGCATGTTTGGGAGGTAAGCAGACACAGTGAAGTTACGAGCAGTAATTTTTACTTCCATGGAACAGAGGTCTCTGTATCTTCCTGTGATGATAGACAGAATTCTGCACATAAGAATGAATGCTACAGACAAGTCTCCCCAAATTTACATGCACAGCAGTATCATTTATTTCCTATCAAATATTATTGGTAAGAGAATACTTTCTCTTCCTGTGAAGAAAATTTGTGGAAATTAAGCCTATTTCCTAATGATCTCTCATCCAACTTTACAGGCAGCCCTGCTGTTCTTTTGATCGAGATTGAAGCAGAGAATATCCCTTTACTTCCTTCAGTGATTAATATCTGTGATGACCAGCACTGCCCTCAGACTGGGCAGATCTGTGCTCTACTGGCCCTGTAAGCAATGTAAGCTTGTGCCAGAATTTAAAGGAATTAGGTCACAATATTCCTTGGACATAAAATTAAGTTGTACTGCAACAAACCATGGAACAAGGGTTTATATTTTATGGACAAAAATATGAGCTTTCTAAGGCATAATGGAAAAATGAACAAAAGTAGCAACTAATAATAGCTAATAAGTAGCAACAAAAGTAGCAACTAATAATAGCAACTAGTAATAGTAGCAACTAAAATTTGCAAAAATGTATATATATATATATATGTATATACAAATACATATAGTAATACATTTAATTTTATTTTTAAAAACTTTTTGAGACAGGTTCTTACTATGTAGTTCAAAGCAGCCTCGAAATCGCTATGGAGCCTAGTCTGGCCTGGAACTCTCAGAGATTTTCTTGGCTCAACCTCCCAAGTGCTGGGATTACAGGCATGCACCACCATACCTGGCTAATTTTATCTTTAATACATTTATTTTGTGCTATTTAGTTTGCCACAAATCAAGCTTATTCTTTTGTCCAGTAAAATAATTAATAAACATTCATGTGAAATCTCTTTAGAGTCTTGATAAAATATAATTGACATTACTTTAGTTGAATAGATTAATATAAATTCTGTGAACTTATTTCAACTGTTTGGCTTACAAGAAAAGCAAAAGTACTACCAAAAACATAAAAATACTGTTAATAGTTCTAAATTCGAATGCACTTATACTTGAATAGAACTTCATTGTCTTTAAAGTCCTTTTACTCAGGATGTTGCATTACAATGTTACCAAGCCATCTCAAAGAAACCACACAGGATAATCAATATTAACTCTGCTTCTATGACAAGAAGCATTTTCAGTACTCCCAAAATTAAAATTAACAATTTTATTTAGAGTGTTTTTGCTCAGAATATTAAATTTATGCATTTTGTATCATTAATTCTTTTTAAATGCTCTTAGTTAAGAAGAAAATTGTGCCCTCACTGCATATTGGAATAATAAACTCAAAGGAAGTTTTTATTAGCAGGGGGCTTATGTTGTGATGCTCAAAATGGGATACAAACTATGATTGCCTTTCTTAGTGTCAGGAAGAGATGGACCTAACAAAAGAGGAAAGCACAATAAGTAGATGTCCTTCAAATGACACACCGAAGTCACTCCAATTTGTGACACTGGTGAAAACTGACTACACACTATTGCATTTTGTTGCATGAGATGATTTGTGTTCCCCAAAAAGCTGAAAATTATCACGTGAAATAAAAAATTCACTTTGTTATTTTTATTTTAGAAGGTAAAATACATTCACAGTAATGAGTTCCCTTTTTGACATTCACTTTATAATTAAAAGTATATTTATCTATTCATCATAGCAAGGAGCAAGGAAGTAAAACTATTACACTATCTAGTTAACAATATTTATTTTTCTGTCTATCTATTACCTACCTTCTAATTATCTATCACCTGTCTCTTATCATGGCAGGGAAAACAAACCTGGAATATATTTTCCATTATTTATCCTGAATAAATCGGGAAAAAAGAGCAAGCAAAAAATAAAAATAGTCTTGACATCTTTTAGAACAAGTGCATTAATAGTCTCAATCACAACACCTTTTAATCTGGACCAGAAACTTTTCTATAACAGAAAGGAATAAAGTAAGTATCTTCTACCCCAGCACTTTAACACTGAAACTGTGCTATATGTGTGCATGACAGATACTCATTAACACTGTGCATTTTAAAACTGCCTCACTAAAACTGCATCTATATTTTTGAGCTTAAATTAGAGAAATATTAACTAGAAGATTTGCAAGAGTACTTACTCTAAATTATGCCTTGTTTTAAAAGTGAGGAATTACAAGCAAGTGCATTGTGGTTAGTACTGTAGAATATTTGCTCATATTTCTTAAAAGAAAGGTATTTAAATTAATATGTTCTTTTTGAAAATGTAATTACTGAAAACTCATTCCTTTCATGATAACCTTTTCTTTTGAATAAGTCCAATAATTAGTTCCACACAGAACTGACTTCCTTTTGAAGTAATGTGGAGAAACAATGAATGACAGACATTTACATGGAGTAGTGAATGTACTTGTGAATTCACAGTTTTCATGACAATTGCTTCAGTGAACACACAGGAAATCCTCTGGAGCTATCAGACTCCACTATGCGAATAGTATGCTTTTGATTTTTGCTTAAATATGTATGTGCTTGAATGGTTGCAGTGACTTAAAAAGGCTGTTATTTTGAAAAAGTCAATAACACACTCTTTAAGGGTCTTGATCTGGTAGAATGAATATAATATGTCAGTATCCAAAACATGACTTTTAGTGTTATTTTTTAAGCAGAAAGTTGTGGGTTTTTTTATTTGTTTGTTTGTTTTACTTTGGAATAAAATAAACTGAAGAGACTATTAATTGTTTAGCAATGTCAGTTATGTTAACAAAAATGTCCACTCTTGTATTAACTTTCTTATCAGTGAGACACCATAACTGACAACCACAGATGAAAGGAGGAGAAATTTAATTTGGCTCACAGCTTTGGGAGGTCAATCCATAGTAAGAAGGCTCCAAGGCAGAAATTTCCTGGTGGTAGGATGTGGTGGAACAAAGCTGCTTAGTTCAAGGCAGCTGAAACCAGAGCAGGGAAAAAGTGCCAGAGAGGGGCCATACATAGCTCATTGTCACAGCTCCATAACCCACCCAAACACACCTAGGTGTGTGCCTTGGTAATGTGCTACACTGTTCTTAATCCACTGAAGTTGAAACAGAAGGATTAATGAGTACCATCTATACCCTGTCAACTTCATCCAGACATAGCTCTTTAAACCATACTTAATTTCCAAATAAAGATGATAGCAAGTACATAATCCTATCTGACATAATACAACTGCTCCAGATCTAATTGGAAGTGCAATAATCCCTTCCTCACAGACTCACAGGGTAAACATTCCCATTCCATAAAGGAGGAATTAAGAGACAGAAATGAATCATACCAAAGCAGGACCCACATACACCCAGGTAGGCATCAAGTACTGTAACTCCATATCTGGGATCCAGGACACTCAGTGATAAAATGAACGTTCCAAAGAGTTTGAGCATCCTCACCTTTATGACGGTCTCATAGCAGGCCACACAGCCTCTCTTTCTTTGCCTGGTTCTGTTCACTGCCTCAGTTTTTCCTCAGCAGATGTTTTATGTTCCTAGCATCTCTTGATTCCTGGCTCTCCAATCTCAGAGGCTCCTTCCTTTGAAATCTAAGTGGAAACTTTTCTGATCTCCCAGCTCTTGTTTTCTGCATGCTAGTGAAACCAATTTTCTTTGGCAATGCCCAGGTCTGCTGTCAGTAACACAGTAGCCAGGTCCCCAACAAGGACCCTAAGTGCCTGGATGTCTGAGATCAGCAAAAGGAATCCAGGGAACCAATCCCTACAGAGACCCTTCTCAAGCAGGGGTCTCAGGGACTCTCATCTGTAAAGAAAGCTTGACAGTTTTACAGCCTTGAGCCTGCACTGGGTGTAGTCTTTCTGAATTCTGATATGCCCTGAAGACATCTTTCTTATTCTTGCTTTTTTTAATAAATAAGTTTATTGGTACATTTTAGTTATACATTATGACCACAATCGTCATTGGGAATTTGTACCTGTGTATGATATATTTTGATTCTTGTTTTTTCCCCATTCCCCTGCCCTTCCTTCACCCCTCCACCTCTCCCTATTTACAGACTTCGTTTCTGTTTTTTCCTTTTTTTCTCATATTTTTTTCTTTCCCTTCTTTCCTTTCCCCCAATTCCCCTCTCTATTTCTTCTATTCCCCTCTCTCCTTTTCTTCCTATTTCACAATATCTATTAGACATTTCAGCCCTCATTTACACTTTCAGTTTCTCACAACATAGAAACAATTCAGCATGCACACTTGTGTCCTGTTTATTTCACTTAAGAGTATGGTGTCATTGTGCATCCAGTTAGCTATAAGTGTCTCTAGTTTATCATTCTTTAGGGCTGAGTAGTACTCCATTTTATTAAAAAAAATTCTTTATCCAGGCATCAGTTGATGGTCATTTGGGGTATTTCCAAGACTTAGCTATTACAAACTGTGCTGCTATAAACATGGGTGCACATATATACCTTTTAATTCTTTTGGGAAGATAGCCAGCAGAGGAAAAACTGGGTCAAATGGGCCATCTAATCTTATTTTTCTTTTTTTGAGGAATCTCCACACTGATGTCCACGGTGGTTGCCCGAGTCTACACTCCCACCACCAGTGGAGAAGGGTTTCTTTTTCCCCACAGCCCCGCCAACATTTGTTATTGGCTAATTTCTTGATAATAGTCATTCTTTCTGAGGAATGAGGTGGAATCTCACTGTTGTTTTCATTTACATCTCTGGAGTGGCCAGTGATGTTGAACATTTTTTCATGTTTATTTGCTGATTCTACTTCTTTGTCTGAGAAATGTCTGTTCATTTCAGATGCTCATTTTTGGGTTGGGTCTTTAAATTTGGAAGGTCTGATTTTTTAAAAGTTCTTTATATACTCTAAATAGATACTCAGCTGCCTCATCTTGGAAAAAGGAGCCAAACACCATCACTGGAGGAATGATAGCCTCTTAAATAAATGGTTCTGGAAAACCTGGGTTTCAACTTGCCAAAGATTAAAACTAGATCCATATCTCTCATCATGCACTAAAATAAAATAAAAATGGATGAAAGATCTAAATATTAAAACAGAAACACTAAACCTGCTGGAAGATAGGTTAAGTAGAATTCTTGAAGACATTGGCACAGGAGAAGACTTTATGAACAAGAACTCAGTTGCAGATGAACTAGCACAGAGAATCAATAACTGGGATCTCATCTTAGTACAAAGCTTTTTCACAACAACAAAAACCAATAGAATAAAGAGACAACCCATAATTTCCATAATATGGGGAAAAATTTTTACCAGCTGTTCCTCAGACAATGGTCTTCTCCATTTTTTCAATTTTTTTTCTTCCAGGCTGTGACCCTACTTACCCACCTCCAAACAATCTAAAGCACATCTATAATCTGATCATATTCCAAAAGTCCCACATCTGAACACAAGAAGCTTTGGGAGATGTTCTAAATCTAAGCTATAATATTAAACACTGTATCCCAAAGACTCATGCTCATTTCTTTATACAAAATACACTTAGTCCATCTCTAAAAGCCACCAAAGCTTTAATAGTTACAGCACTGCTGGAAAGTCCATGTCAAAAGTCTCCTCTGAGACTCAAGGCAAACTCTTAGCTGTGAGCCTCTGTAAAAATAAAAAGGAAAGTTAAACACTTTCAACATAAAACAACACAGAGTAAATATTCCCATTGCCACAGGAAGAAATAGGGGGATAGAAATGAATTGGACCAAAGCAAGACTGAAACCTAGCAGGGAAAACATTAAATCCTGTGGTTCCATGTCCTGCACCTGTGGTGCTGAGATGAGGTAAGATGTGAGATGAGGTAAGATGTGAGCTTCAAAAGGGAGTTGGGAAGCCCTGCAACATGGCATTGCCAGTTGCAGCAACTCTTGGGGCAGCACTGCTTGCTGCCCATGGATTCACTCAGTGGACATGACACATTCTCCACTTCTCCTATTCCTTAGGGTCTCCACTCTACTTTTAGTTTTACTCTCACAACTTCACACACCGCTCTTTCAGGGCAACACTGCCTTTCCTCCCAGGTCTACTGAAATCTGGGCGGAAGACTCTCTGAGCACACACTACTGCATTCTGGATGTCCACAAAACCAGCATCACAGGGATGATCTACCATGGCCTTCCCCCAGCTCCAGCAGTGGTAAAAATTTAAAATTTTTCAAATTTTTCTGTTCTGGCTTTGCCCTAAGATTTCCACTATAAATCTAGGTAAAGAAGCAAAAACACCCATTCTACAGCCTGAATGTAAGGGTGTCTTGAAATTTCCTGTCATATTAATTAGTCCACTCCCATAATCTCGGTCTCCTGCCAATTATTAGGATATGGGAAAAATGTAGACACATTGCAACACACATGACCTGTAGTTCAAATGTGAAGAGTCTTCGTTTCCAACTGAACTCTCCTGAGCCTCATTCTTGTCAGTCTGCTGGTTTTCTGAACTCTGGCCAGAATGGCCTCTCAGGCTCTGTATTCTAAAGCTTTCCTGTCCTCCAGATCTTTCTAAAATCTTCCAGCAAAACAATTATAAAGGCTTCTAAACCACACGATGAGGTAGAGGCTGAACAACAACCCCATTTCTCTGTTAAAAAATGTCCTTGATCCATCAGCTTTCTCATCACTGGACACAATACCCAACATCCACACCTTAAAGGGGAGTCTTAATATGGCTCACAATTTTGGGGATTCAGTGCATAGTTGAAATACTCCAAGGCAGAAACATCATGGGGGCAAAGAAAAGCTTAGTTCATGGCAGGGGGAAGCAGAATGGAGAACAGGGCCAGAGGGGAATTATCTAGGGGTTATATACAGTACCCACAATCACACCTCTGTAACCCACTCAGACATAACCAGAGGTGTACTTTACTAATCTAATAAACATTTCTTAATACAGCAAAATTGACAAGTCAGGACTACTGGTCACAAGTCTCTAAGACAGAAATACATGTATTGTTTATTAAAGTTCTATGTTTTGTTAATTGTATATGTTTTTTCTTTTTCTTCCCTTTGCATATAGTTGAAGCAATATTTGATAGGAATGAATACTAATGAGGGAATAAAATTATGTTATTCAAATCATGTTAACATTAAAAAAAAGTTTAGAATTAATTTATCAAGTGGATGATGATGGATAGATTTATAGACATAAGTTTAAAGCTATGTATATTTTGCATCTTTTTGTAGACTTCTTAAAAATAACTGTGGGATTGACCCCACTTCTATATACTGTAGAAAGCTCATGTTAAATATGCGTCCTATGTTTGCAAGAAAAAGAAGTCAGGCTACACTGTACTTAGCTTTGCCAATTATGGACATATTTGCATATACATATATATTTGGCAACAGATGTTAAACCTCAATCTTATCTAAACTGGTATACCCTGCCAAATTTTGATAAAGTTCCTGTATGTTTTGATAATT
This sequence comes from Heterocephalus glaber, assembly GCF_000247695.1. The sequence continues at coordinate 24,590,769 of NW_004624753.1, read as the reverse complement.
AATTTTTATAAAACTACTGTGAACATAGGTGATGACATCCATTTTATAAATTATTTTCTATTGAAATTGTGATTCTTTTCATGATTGTTTTATTAGTCTGATACATCCCAGGTTACACAATCGACTATTTTAATTCACATTTACAATCCTATCTCCATCTCGTTATGTGTTGTGTAGTCCAGAATACAAATCAGCCCTTCATATCCGTAGCTTATATAGTCATATCTGTAAGTTTAGGGTCTCTCAGATTAAAAAATATTTCCAAAATATTATACCTGTGATAAATTTATACAGACTTTTCTCTTGTCATTCACCCCAAATATAGCATAACAAGAACTGAGAAATATTACATGTTGTAATACTGTAAGTAATGTAGACAATATTTAAATTACTGTATATAAAAGTATTTGTGGAGGTAATATTCACCATTTTATGCAAGGGACTTGAGAAACAACACAAGAAATAATTGAACCAATCCCCTACAAATACCAAGGGAAACTGTCACTGTATCTGATTAGCCAAGAGAATTATTGAATGGTAAAAATATGTCTTCAGAATAGAAAAGTAACATTTTAAAACTATTACCAATGAATAACTAAAAGTAACCCATCACATCATGCAATTCACATCAAATTATGAAATATCTTCATCTCTATTTTATATCTGAAAAAGAAGTTTATTTGGATTATGTACATCAAGTGGCTAGAATGCAAGTCATAATTTCAACTAATATCTTTTGACCCCCAAACACACCCTTTTCATACACTCATAAAATTTTTACATTGAAATGTTTTGTCAATTAGTTTATTCATATCTAAAGTAAATTATCTCATCCATGTAAATTTTTGAGTCTTATCTGACCTAAATTTTGAATATAATTGATGCAATTAATGAATCTCCTCATCTTCATAAGACCAACAATGTAAAAAGCCAAACATCCAATGCCAAGATGTGCTTCTGTAGGAAGCATCTCTATATTTCTATCACCTATAGCCATAGGACCTTTCATTGATGACTTTTACTATTTATATATTTTTAAATTAAAATGTTATTTATTTATCATCACTTTCCTATGACAATAGGCTTGAATCAACAACATAATTGTAACATCAATTCTGTAAGAAGCTAAGGCATGAAGGTCACCAGTGCAAGCCCAGCCTGGGCAACTTGGCCATGTAGTGAGAGCCAGGGACGTGCCTTTGTGTGAAGAAATTTGGATTTCATCCAGTGTTATCAAAGAATCTTGAAATAAGAAAAGAAATGCATATCTCAAGGTATGAATAGATGCACCCATGCTGAAAATGTCATATTAAGTTTAGAATATCTATATTCTTACAAAAAATTTTAATATTTTGTAGAAGAATCAATTGCAAAATAAATCTTAAAGTTCAGTAAAAATGTCCTACTATGTTTTATAAATATAAGCATTCATACAACTATTTAATGCTTATTATAGATGGATGCTCTAACCCATATTTACAGTTTTGTCAGAATATTGTTTTACACGAAACTGCTGACAGTAAATCCTCCTGGAAGGCACATTCCTTTTGAATGTATTCTTTTAAATTTACACATACATATTAAAGCAATTTTCATCCTTTGGCCTGGAATACTATTCGATTTTGATGGTCTCACCTCATAGAATACAGTCCAAAAGCTAAAACCATTTTTTCTAGTTAGTATTTTTCCACATAAATTGCCACTTGTAATCATGTATACAGTTGGTAGTTCTGTAGTACATCTCTCCTGAATCTTTTTTCACTTCTTTTTTGTTTTTCTTAAATGGTTGCTTTCTAGTCTTCTATATTCTTCCTTTGATTTTCTTCTAAATCAGGAGAACAAAAGTGTAAGTATTGCATACAACATGATATTTTAAAGCATATATAAAATTGTTAAAATCTAGTTAATTAATGTCTGTATTACTTAACAGAATTTTCCTGGATTGTAAGGAGAAACAAATATCTATCGTTTTTCCTCCTTGTATGCTTTCCCTCCTCATATACAGTGGACCTTGAGTTATGACCGGTCAGACATGAACAACCTTGGTTAGGACCAGAATTTTAGTTTTAACTTAAGACCAAAGTCTTGAGTTATGACCCAAATGTTGGGTGCTTGTGCTTCCAGATGGTGTCACAAAGAGATTTAACCCTTAAAGAGTCCTGGAAGGAACATTCTAACATCTTTTCCTGTGTGTGGTTAACTCAGAAATCCTGGGGCAATGTCTCTCTAAGAACAGTGAGATCTACCTGTGTACAGGAGAGAGATTTTAAAGTGTGTAGAGGAGCCTGAGCTTCCATTGACCAACTTGAGTTACAATTAGCCCTCGAGAATGAATTAAGTTTGTAAGTCAAGTGTCCACTGTACAAAGACGAGCTTGGTTATCAATAGTTCTGAGTGTCACATCAATCGCCAATGAACTGGGCTTCTGTGGTGTGATCTATTAGAATCTAGGGAGTGTTGACCCAGGAGTGGGCACACGCATCCCATGTTCTCCTTTTCTGCTAACGCTCAGCATTGATCTCACATCAGCACTGTGTGCAAAAATTGCATCCACCCACATTTAATCAGCTGTACTTCGGAACAGGACTAATGGGTTTTAGTAAGTTGGTGAACATGTTTTTGGAGATGCATAACTTAACCTAGACAAATATCACCTTCAGAAATTCAGTTCAGGTTTATCCTCCTCACTGTGTATACTGCTGCTCAGGCTGAAGAAAGTGGGCTTGAAGTGAAGTTAGTATGTGATGGGCAGCATGCTTTTTCCTGCCTTGTGACTAGAGCTCACAGGCTCTGATCAACCTCAGGACCTGGCTGTGCTGGCTTCCTCCCTGGGCAGAAACCCCTGTGCTACACTGTAATTGTTGTCACTACCATGCGGGGACACAAAGATGCCACTGATGCTGCCTCTGTCAGTAACAGGCTCTTTTCTTCATTAAATGTGATTGTAGCAGTGTATTTCTCTGTTTTCAAAACTTCACAGTAAACATTGTCCTGTACCGAGTGTCTAATGGGAGGACCTCAAGAATACTATGGGGCAGCCAGTTGTTTATATTTTTCTTTTTTCCCTAATTACATCTTACCTTTATTTTTGAAATATTATAAACAAGAGTGTAATTTAAAAAATATTTCAAATGCTTTTGTTTAGTCAACAAATATGTTAAAAATGTTGACATCACCAGTCATAAGGGAAATATAAATCAAAATCAAAATCAAAATGATGTGTCACCTCACTCTACCTGGAATGGCTGTGATCAGAAAGACATAAAGATAACAAATGCTGGAACTGGTGTAGAGGAACATAGAGTGTGTGTGTGTGTGTGTTTTTGTGTGTGTGTGTGTGTGTGTGTAGTAGATGGGCAGTAAAGGGGACTGAACCCAGGACTTTCCACTAAAATATAACCTTAGCCCTTTTATTTTATTTTTTATCTTGAGAGAGGATTTTAAGTAGCAAAATTGCCTACGCTGGGCTTTATTTTGAGATCCTACTGCCTCAGTGTACCTAGTCTTGGAATTACAGGTGTGTACCACCATGCCAGGTTTGAAATATGAATTATCATACCCTGTTGGTGGAAATGTAAATTGACTATTTTTATGATGAATAAAACATATGGAAATTCCCTCAAAAATTATAAATAGAACTACTACACTGATGCAAAACTCTTTCTTTTGAGAAAAAACAAATTTTGACTGTAAAATAACATAGTGTAGAGAAAACTTTTACAAAAGTTTAAAAGGATATTCTTTGGTGACAAATTTTATATATTTCCTTTTAAAAAACAAGTAAAAACAAAAATCATTAATTTTATCCAAGACCTCTCTCCAGTGCTAAATGCTCCATCTAGTGGCATCATTGAGCCCTGGCAAAACTCATTATGGTTTGAATATAATATATTGTTTACCTCACGCACCAATTGAGATTTGTTGTTAAAACAAAGGTGCCAAGATAAAAATTACTGTTTCAACCCACATTAAATTCACATGCCTTTTCCTGCTAGAGTTTTGGTTAAATTATGCTAATATTTTTCATTTAGAAAATTGTAATATAATTTTATTTAACTTTTAAACACAGTGATAAAATAGTTTTACTAGAACCATGAAATAATCCATCAACAGAGTTGATATTTTTATAAATAACATATTAATATATAATTAAGTTTAGCATTTATGTAAATAACATTTATATATAATTAAGCCAAATATTTTACAATAATAGACATTTTAAATATAATATTTGCTATATATCATTAGTCTGTGAAACTACTTTTTATGGAACATAAAAGTAATTTAAAATTAATCATTAATTTAATATTGTTTTTAACTCTGACCTAAAGTTCAAAGATCACCAAACCTCCTAACGCAAAAGATCAAAGTGCAAGTATTTTAGATTCTGAGTAACATTTACATAAGGCATTATCTATTTTTTTTTTTTTTTTTTTGGTACGAGGGATTGAACTCTGATCCTTGCGCATGCGCAGAAAGCGATTAAACCACTAAGCTAAATCCCTGGCCCAGAAGAAATCCAATGCAGCACCCATCATATTTGATAGGGTTTAATCAGAAGTCATTTTTTTTCATTATCTAATAATATTTGGAAAAAGTAAAATGGGGGAGAAGGAAGAGAAAGAGAATGAGGAGCAGGTGAGAAATAGAAAAGAAAAAGAAAGCATTTTGTTTTCCCTTGACTATGAAACTAGTTTGATCTGGAAAAAATCCCTAAAGAGTTATTGATTCCTGATCAAAATTATTATGTTTAGAATATAAGTGCTTTAGTAATTCTTCAAAGAAAAAAATGATAAATTTGTATCATCTCACTCATTTGGTTTCTCTTTGAAACATCATTATTGGAATGACAATGCAACTAAATGAAGTAAAATTTAACTATTATATTCAACAGAGTAGCTAAATTTTTCAATGGAAGGAAGAAAATGGAAACAAAGCTTCTGTAAATGGGAGGGGAAACAAGGTTGAAGGGAGGGGAAGGAAATGGGGAAAAAAGAACTAAGATATATTATGTACAGTACAAATTCCCGATGATGAATGTGAGTGCTATGTATGGCAAATGTGTACTAAATAAAAAACGAAAATAAATAAATAACTAAACTGCCATGATACCATTTTGGGTAACAAGACAAAAAGGTGTCAATCTGAAGAAAAGCTGAAATACATCTAAGAAAAACCTTTAAACAATATAATAATATTAAAGAGGATTCAATCTTATGACAAAAAACAAGATACATTTTGGGATAAGGAATTATTAGTTTTATGAGAGTCAGAATCAGAAAGCACTTCATCTCTTCATCAATAACTTGTGCATATATTTCATTGTAATATTCAGAAAAGACATAATCACTTTTACTTTTGGGAAAGCATTAGGAGAGCATTTTCTTGATCTTGAGGTCAAGCATAATCATGTGAATTGCTTTGCCCAAAGAAATGTGACCAGAATTAAAATATTTAATTTCTGACTAGAAACTGTCATGTGAAAAACAAACAAACAAATCTAATTGCAATGTGGAGAACTAATTCAAAAGAGTATTGCACAGGGAAAGGGGTAGGTAGAAGCAACCAATAGGGCAAGAAAACTTATCGCTATATGGAAAATATTCATTCCATAAGATTTGAAAGTTTTTCTAAAGGAAGTGTGTTTTGTTTTTTTTGTTCTTTTTCTTTGTGCACAGGAGAACACAAACCTAGAAACAATCAAGTGTAGGGAAATGAGATGTCCAGAGTGGCATAAATGGATAAGAGACCCAATACCATTTTTTTCTGAGGTCAGTTTATTTTCCCCAGGAATCTGTATTGTGGCTCACATAGGGGCCAAGTCCAAAAGCCTATGGAAAGGAGATACTCTGAAGTAGGGTGCCGTGCCTGAACCTTACCTAATTCACGAGTTAGGTGGTGAATGTTTCCCTGCCATAAGGAGTTATAGATCACAAAAAATGTAAAAGATTTCTTCAAATGCTTATTTTCCAGAATCACAAAGATCAGGTGAATTACAACATTGTCAAAGCATCTAATTGCCAGCATCACAAAGACTAAGAAACTTCCATCATCACAGTGGTTGTTCAGGATCGAGGATGTCAGACTTGCCAAAGTAATCCCTGAAGAACCAGCTCTAAATTGATTATCAGGCTATGAACAAAGTTTAAGTGACAGTGCGATATATCTTGTTGTTCTAAGCCAATGAACGTTTTGAACTTCATGTATACCAGGTTTATGGAATATAGCATATTTGCACTACTATTGTTTGAGTGTTAAAGGTGCCCTGAAGGACTGTGTGTTGAAAGCTCGGTCTTCAGCCTGTGGAGCTACTGGAAAATGTTGGAGTCTTCAAGACGTGAGACCTCTCAGAATGAAATTAGGTCACTAGGGAACAGACTTTAGAAGGAGATACTGGACTTCTGGATTCTCCTCTCTCTCTTGTTGCTATGATGTGAATAGGCCTCCTCTGCCAACTGTTTTTGTTATGATGTACTGGGCCACCACCAGCACAAAGCAACAAGGCCTAGTGACCATGGACTGAACTCTACAACCATGAGCCAAAATAATACTTTACTCCTTATAAATTGAGTCTCTCAGGTATTTTTTCACTCTCAGGCATTTTGAAAGGTGACTGACACACAAACTGATACATTCTTTCCTAATTTTTAAAACAGAAGAACTTGTTGATATTACTGCTATTATGATTATACTAATTATTTCATATTTACTAGTTGATTGATCATACTATCCAATCTTCTTGTGCTTGGATTAGAGAAGATATGTTTATAAATTTAAAAAACATAGCTTATACAACTGAAAAATATTAAATGGAATTGAAAATAAAATTTGAAAACTAATAGGTGTTATGGTTCAGATCAACAATGTTCTCCCAGAATCTCATCTACTAATAAGCAAATTAATCCATCAATGAGTTCATATGCTGCTCTGGGGTGGGACCTGATCAAGGATGGTTCACAAAAAGCATGGCTTGGGAATCTATTCCCTGCATCCTGCTGATATAGGAGATGAAATATGAAATATTGTATCTCCCAACCTGTTAGATTTCTGAAATGCTGAGTTCATGTTCTCTAAAACCCAAAGAATGAATTCTAGGAACAAAAGAGGTTAAGTGTAAGAAGAATTTATTAAGAGAAAGATAGCTCTCTCTAAGGCAAATAGAAGGGGTCCCAAGTGGGTAGCTGGTGACCCCACTTTAGAGGGAAGTTTTATAGAGCAAAACCAACATGAGTACAACATGGGTTCTAGCTATGATTCACCAATAAGTTTACAAATATAGTCACTTAGGTAATAGTGATCCAGTGGGGAAGCAAGTAACAGAATAAGAGTACATGGGAAGAACTTCACAGGTAGGTGATGGATCTGGGAGTCTTGGTCACCCACTGAGGTGACTGATGCCTATCTGGACTTTAACCGACTTGGGGTTATCACTTATCCTATCCATTGGGGAAGTATTTAGGCCTGGTCCTCTTGTCATCATCTTGAAGCTTGGTCCCCAAATGATGTGTCTCTGGCTGCAGTTTTAGTGTGTTTTTAGCTTTGTCTTGACTCCCTCAAGGGCTCAGTTCTGTCTAACTGCCTGTTATATTTCTATATAACTTAGCTGCCTACAATGCTGCCTTCTTTCTCTAATTCCTAGCTGTAATGAAGTAATGTATCTTTCCTCTCCCATACCATTCTGCCATGACATTTCAGCCTTGGAGCCAGGTGACCATGGCCTAAAACCTCCAAAATGCATGAGACTCTTCCTTTAAATTAGATATATGGGAACGCTGCTTAACACAAGAGTATGGTTCTGGGATTAGGACCATTGGTGTGGCTGTACCTGTCCATATGATTTAGAGGTCTTTGGAGGTGGTCCTCTACATCAACCCCTTTCAGGGCAAATAGTTTTATTAAAACTATGTCCATATATCTCATTGTGGGAGGAGCTTAAAAAGGTTTGAGGATGCAGGACAGAGAAGTCACAGAATGCTTTACACAGAGCTTGATGGGTGATTCCAGTTGGAGCGCAAAAGAGTTGAATATTGATAGGAATGCTGACAGCCATGGCCAGGCACTTGAGATTTCATTTGGTAATAGGCACTCTATTGGGAACAGGACTAGAAGCCATTCATGTTGCATTCTGAAAAAGAATTTGTCTACATTTTTCCCACATCCTGAGACTGTACACAAGACTGAGTTTAACGGTAGTGAACTAATTAATATGGCAGAAGAAATTTCAAATCTGCCCAACATTCAAACTGTTATATGGATACTGTTGACTATTTTTAGACATATTCATAGTGAGAATCAGTGGCAAAATATAAAACAGAATTATTTGAAAAACTTACAGCATGGACAGAAATTTGTGGCCAAGAAGAGCATGATTCTTGAAAAGATTAGTACTAAAAAGAAGCCAAGTATTTCACAGAAAGAAAATAGGAAAAATGCCTTCTGAGCATCTGAGGAAATTACCAAACTCTTGGTAGTTTGAGCATGCACCACAGCGCTCAAGGGTTTAAAAGAATAATTGTCTTTGACCAAGTTTGCTTTCAGAAGAGAACTCCAAGGCAACTCGGAGGCAAAGCAATATGTTGCTAAGAGAGTAATGTCTGATGGTGTGAGATTAAAGCCAAAAATGCAGAGACCCCAGGAAGTTGTAAAAGCCAGGATGTAGAACATTTTCTGAGAAACACTGCAGGCAGTGACCATAGCCATAGCAAGAGAAAGGCCATGTGGAAAGCAAGAAGTAAGGCCCCAGGGTCAGGGCCAACCAAGCTGTCTGGAGTTAACATCTCATCACAACTTGCCCCTGGTGCTGGATGTAGAGCTGTAGGACAAATGTTTACCAAGCTGTTTTTCAGGCTTGCTTTGTTGTAATTCCATTCTGTCTTATTATTCCTTCTGTTAGAAATGGGAATCATTGGAAATATTCAATTTGATGTTTTGTTTGTTTGATTTATGTTTTGTAACAGGTGCTCACAGCCAAACATTTGCCTTGAGTCTCAGAGATTTTGAACTTGGACTTTTGGCAGTGCTGGAACTCTTAAGACTTTGGCCACTCTTAAAGATAGACTAAATATATTTTCCATTCTGAAATAGACATAAGCCTTGTGGGGCCAGGGATGAAATATTTTGTTTTAGATAAAAGATCTAAAATCTCATGTGCTTGGAGATATGGCTTGTAGAAGGTGATATTTACCCTTGGATCACAGAGGTGCTGTATTCATCTGTTGATTAATCCTTTGGTGAGCTCATCTTGTATTAGAAAGTGGGGCCTTCTTGGCGTGGCATATCACTGGGGGCATGGCCTCAAGGGTGTATTGTTACTCTAAGTTTCTCCTTTCTCTTGCTCAACTTCCTGGATTCCACAGTTTGTACAGCTTTCCTCTGCTGTGCCCCTCCACAAGACCTTTTCTGCTTTGGAGCCAGATGATCATGGACTAAAACCCCAAAACATTGAGCCAAATTAAACCTTTTCTCCTTTAAATTGTGGGTGTCAAGAGTTTTGTCCTAGTATTGGAAAAGATACCTAATATATAAGACAATCAATAATCATTTTCTTATAGGTAGCTCACCATCTGCATTGGACAGATCAAAAATACAGTGGTACCTCAGCTCACCAGCACTTTCATTTGGTTCACAAACAGAAGCATTTGGCAAAATTTTGCTTTCCTTTGCAAACTCTGTATTGAGTGACAAACACAACTGTGGCCATTTATCTCACACAAACACAAGCGTGGCCATTTTTTTCAAAATTATACAGCAAATTAAATTCGTGAACTGAGGTACCATTTTATGTGTTTTTGATGGAAATTGCACTGCAGAATTAAACAATTATTCAATGAATTAAATGTGAAGAGTATAATTAATATGATATTCAAATAATAGACATAATAGAGGTGTATATTTATTTAATTTTGCCTTGCTAGACATTTTCCAATAAACACTCTCCATATAGATATAGATAGAAATACATATAGATAAAGATATAGATTTACATATACACCTACATTTACAAATACAGTTAAACATAGCAGTAACATTAAACTAGTAATAATTTAAAGAATAAGAAATTGTTCAAAAATAAGTGTTCTGGCTGCTAGGATAGAAGATTTTGTGACCAAGATACACATTTATATATTCCTTTTATGGAAGAATATAACTAAAGAATTCAGTGCTTAATGTTCATGAAATACGAATATTCTCTCTGGTGATTTTGAGAATGGAAATTTAATATAAAAATTTGAGTGCAACACAATTAGGCATAAATCTAAGATCTACATTCTGTGGATGATACTTTTCTGACCCAAAGATATACACAATATCAATATTTATTGTTAATGAAGCAACTAAATATGTGTAAGAGGAAATATGTCTGACCATAGTATAAATCTTTTATTGTATTTATGTTTATGTAATCCTAGAATTCTAGTATAGATTGTCTTATATTGATAAAATATTACTGTTCTAATTTTGCAAATTTTTGTATTTGTTTTTGTTTTTGTTTTTTGAGACAGGCTCTCACCATGTAGTTCATGCTGGCTTTGAACTTGTGGTGGTGCTCCTGCCTCTACCTTCCCAGGGCCAGGATTACAGCATCCACCACCATGCCTGGTTGTAATATATTTTAAATAACAATAAATTTACAGGTAATTATTTATATAAAATGAGAGTAAGACAAGAATATAATATGAAGTGAATAAAAAATATGTATTTTTAAAAAATAATTCTTAAAGGATATTTTAATTTGCATAGAAAATCATACTAATGACCTGGACTAGATAAGAAATTACATTATGCATTTTCCATAAAAAGTGATAGTTTGAATCTTATGTAGTTTGTAACTTCTTTCATGAACAAGAGAAGGCATTCACAAAACACATCTCCAGACTTCTGTCCAAACACAATTCATCAGGCAAGGATGACACCATCAGTGGAAAGTTAACTGGCCCTTGTGGAGATTGGAATCAGAACTTTAATTTCATTAATTATGCATATCAATCAACAAATTTAATGGGTTTAGATCTGCCAAGTAAGTCTTAGTGCTTTGAAAAATCCCTAAACATAGTGCAGTTAGTATTATGCTAATTTTAGTATATCTACTGCATCTTTGGAGAAAAATAGAAACATTCCCTAAGGCCAAAATAGAAGGATCTCTCCCCAGTGTCAACTGTCTCTAACAGAGCTATGGCAGAACCTCAAACTCATTTTTCTCACTTTTGGTGGCTAAATTGGCCATAAATTAATGTAGTGAAATTGATTTCTATTTTCTAACAGAGCTATTAAAGAGAACCCTAAAATAATTTCTTTCAGGATTTAGCAGCTAATATGGGCTGTAATTTATTGCTCCTGTGTGATGTAGGCTTTCTGCCATGTGTTCCTACTTGTTTTGACTGAGCAGCAATCTCATTCACCTTGCACCAGGACAGAGCTTTTTCTTCTGGAATGTGAACTGTCACAAAGGAAAAGTGATTCTGTAATTTCACATAAATATGAATTACTTCTCAGACACACAAAGTGAGTTAACATAGTGAATCCTTTTGAGGCTGTGTGTTTCACAGTTGAAGTTTTGCAAATGACTGTTCCGGAAAAAAAGTATGGTTTAAAAAGATTCTATCTTCAATCATCTTTTTCAATAACTTCTATTTTGTAAAGCAGATGTCAAACTATCGCACATGTGTATTTTTAAGAATCCCAAACTTCCTCAGCTTTGATATCCAAATACCTTTTACTTAAAAGATGTAGAAAGAGCTGATCTTTCACTGAGATAATAACACGTGTCATTAGTCTGTAATGTAAAGTGATGAATGTCTGAAAATAAAAGATTTGACTAATCATAATTTTAGTTTTTTAAATTTATTTATTTATTTTGGTACCAGGCATCGAACCTGGGTCCTTGCACTTGTGCAGCAGGCGGCGAAACCACTGAGCTAAATCCCAGGCCCTAATTTTAAGCAAATATTAGATGTTTCTTGTAATAAAGTATGTAATCATATGATATTCAATATTCTATCTTTCTTGTTCAATATATTTCAAATCATTTTAAATATTATAATAACACATTAGAAGTGTTATCTTAATTAGCTTCTCAGATAATTACAGAAGCTTGATTCCTATTAGACAACAATTTAGATTACCCTCACCAAGGCGATCAAAACTCGTCAACAAATCATTGCCCAGGGAAGTATAAGTTTTTCAACGAGCCACTCAAGTTTCGCTGTAATGTGGCACATACCTATACTTGCTCTCTCCTTCCTAGATCTTTGTTTTCAAATGCTTCATAGTTTCTATTATCTCATAGTCACCTTATTGTTTTATATCTCTGAATATATAAACAATTATAAGGTATTTCCAAATTAAGGAAACATGGAATTGGGAAGAATTGATACTACAGTAGTTGAAAACTGATGAAGACTAATATGGAGACCTTTGCACATTCAGACAATTCAGGTGGAAATAAATATTAATAACTGTATGATTAGAGTAGTTGGGAATTATTTATGCAATATCTTGAGGACTTGAGTCTGCCATAGACTGACCTAACTTATGTTAAGGACAATGTAATGGGAGATGTTTTAAACTTGTAACAACAACAACAACAAAACAATTACAAAATGATTTTTGAGAGAGTGTTTTTTTTAATGCTCAGAATTTTTTCAGTCTAAAGGAAGTCCCCTGCAGGAGTGCTGTAGGCATAGACACCAGAGATTTTAGCTGGACAACAGCTGTCACAGATTCCACAAGTAGGGCTCAAGTATCTGCTGATGATTGAAGTACTTGACATTTTTTAAAAAAAATCATTGAACCATGACATTATAGGGTATTTATCATTTTTTTCTCACATTTTTTTTTATCCAAAGAACTAGCACAAGGATGACAGGTTGCTTATTAAAGCATAATAAACCTATAGTCATTTCAAAGGGTTCTAATGGAAAATGTCTTCCTAAATGTTAGTATCTGTATTAAAGCACATTTAGTTCAACACTTAATAGTCTACATATTATGGAAAATATGAGGGTAGTCATGACAACTGAATAGAACTTTAGTCAGTGTAATTCTTTCCACATAATGCAGTATTCTCTTCCTCCTGCCTGTTTTAAAAAATAATTCCATGAAAAATCCATAGTCTGCATTGAAATAGCCTAAGGTATGTTTGAAATTCATACTCCAGAGTTAAATAAGACCTGAAAGGTAATTTATTTCGTTCTGTTAGATTTCAGTACTACTGTCCTCGCTGTACTTGTTCCTTCCAAACAAGTCGTTGCTCCATCATTGTATGCCATATGCACACCCTCAGACCTAACTTAAACTCTAAAGGAAGTTTTTCTTGACTTACAGTTTCCTGACCACAAAAATAAAGATAAATTTATAGAAAACATTTGGAAGACATTTGGACGTATCAAAGTGAAGCATTTTAATTCAACTTATGATACATAGCGTGGACAGACTGAAGCAGCCAAAAATGGGTTGGAAATCTGTAGTATTAGACCACGAGATCACAGAAAATATGTGCTTACAGAAGTTTAATGGAAGAAATAATTTGGAAATCAGTCTACAATTATCTGTTCCATCTTTATCCCAGGGAAAGATAGACCTCGAAAAAGTGAATCTGATTACATCCATATCCTGTCATCTCATTTTAATATAGGAAACTTTGTCATAGGATCCAACATTATTTTGCATATTTTCCTGACACTATTATTTCCAATTATAGAAATGCAGTGGAAACCTATATCATTGACCAAATATGGCATACACTATGCTCCATATTTTGTACTCTTCCTCCAATAATGAAAAATAAACACTCAATGATCTAAAAATATACATCTGCTCTCATATATTTCAGTCTTTCTTTAGAATAAAAACTAGAATTTGAGTTATTCAGTTGCACAACTTCACTAAAAGTATATATGAAAAAAAGAAGTAAAAGACTCTCCATAATTTATGTTAAAATTTCTAATTACTCCTCCATCTTCTCATCTTGCCTAATCTCACCTAAATAAGAATGAATATGAGGAAGTGGATTGCATCAGACCAAAATAAATAGGTTTATTTAAAATATTTAGAGACATTTAAATTTCAATGCTAGATTTATATATAGTATACAGACATTAAAAATTGAACTTCTTGTAACTTGCTTTGTAAAATTAATAGCAAATTTGCTAAATTGTATTGAAAGTCAGAGTTTTAAAGAAATATTGTTTTATTTCCATGGACTTTTTTCCCCCGCCAAATTCCTGTAATTTGGAGTATAAATCCTAGAACTCCAGAACAAACTGGATGAGTTCAAATGTTGATTCAATCATGAGCTAGATATATTATCTTTGTCCAATTTTGTATCTTTGTGCCTTAATTATTCCTTTGGTCAATATATTAATGTCTGTCTCAGAATGTTGTTTTACATAGTTAATCAGCTGATAGGTTTGTAGCACTTTAGCAAAAAAACCATAAGGGACCAGTGTAAGGTAGAACATCCTTTTCATTGTGTGTTTTGTGCAGTCACTACCTGGCCTGAAGATAGGAATTAGAAGGGACTTCATCTACACTCCTTAACCATGGTTTAAAACTTAAAGATATTATTTTTTTCTTAAGAAAATTCAAAAGCAGGGGATAGATGTCAGCAAGATAGGGGTCTTTGGTGTCTGTAACCCCACAGAAACATCAATTTAAACAACTTCCCAAGCATGATTATACTTTCACCAAAAAAGACACCAGGCAGGAGATTGCACTATGTAGCTAGTCATAGCACAGGATTAAGGAAAAGATGGCTATAAGAAAGTAGGAAGGATGGTTTCACACCCCTCACACCTCTGACACACATCACCACAAGAGGTGACACCAATGTGGAAGATAAAGTGAGCGACTGCTTTTGCTTTGGACCTCAGCTCTGGACCTACCCCAGTGAATCCCAGCAATGGGCAGGACCCCATGCTGCTAGCTCCAGGGTGAGAGCTATTTACAAAACCCCAAAACCAACCCTGGCTCTGGGTCTGACACTCAACTCAGAGCTCTGTCACTGTTCAGTGGAAGCCGTGGTGGCCTCTCCCTGCTCATCCAACCTCAGTGGCCTCAGGCTTCAGACCACCACCATGGCTACAGGCATCCAGTGGGTCCAAGCACCACGCCAAGCCCTGGAGATTTTGTGACCACAGTACCCACACCTAGTCTCTCAGCTGACCTTGCAGATAGAGCTTCAAGTCTGTCCGTTGCCAAGCCAGCCCTACAGTCAACACTTCTGTCCCGCCCTAGTGCCTGGCCAGCACCTTCTAATGTCAAATACCAGGTGGGCACTTGTGAGTACAGGCTCCAGGGCAGTCCTTGAAATCCTTCTCTCAGCCAGCCCTATGAGCTCCACAAGTCCATCAAAACCCAGAACCCAAACTTGTCTGCTCTGAGTCTACCACCATGATCCTGTGCTCCAGGACTGTCCATGTTGGCCTACAGGCTTGTCCACTCTTCCTAGCCTCTAGGTAGTACCTACACACCCAATCACCAGGCTGGCACTCCAGAGACTGAAGCCAGAATCCACAGACTCAGCCTCTAGGTTTGTCTCGGTGACTTCAGGCTCCACACCATCACTTGGTACTGGAAGTATCAGACCAGCCCTCTGACACCCAGGCTCCATGACAGACCTAGAAACAGGTAAACTCGGGGTTCCAGAAAGTTCAAGAACAGATCTCCCCCAGCAGACACAAGGTCCAGGGTCTAACCCACTGAACAGCAACACTAGACCACAGCACATGGACTGAGGCACCAATATCAGGCCTGCAGACCCAAGCTTCAGTAGGGCCCATGCCCTCTTGCTCTTGCCCCATCCTAAAACTTATAGATATTCACCCTTCCAAGCACTAGGACAACTATCTGGCTCCAAGCCATTCCCAGTAGAAGCAAGACACAGGGCCATTCCAAAGGACAGTACATTGTATTTTAACATAACTAAATACATGCATATAATTTAAAAATAATATATCAAGAAGGTCTTCCAAGAAAGAAAAGAAAGTAGGGAAAAGGAAGGAAGGAGGGAAGGAAGGAAGGAAGGGAGGGAGGAAGGGGAACTGAATTAAAGATTGATACTTCACTTATTTTTCTGTGAGGTGTACATAGTATTGAGTTGAGTTATTTTGGTAAGCTTACTTTTTTCTTTTGAAATACTTTCTCCACCATAAATGTGCTAACTGTATAAAAATAATGAGGCACTCTGGGGCTACATAGTTGGCAGGAAGTTACAAGTGTCCATGCCAGTAGTTCTCAACTAGTATGCTGCAAACTTCCACGGTTGCTACCAGATGGCTGATCTGTGCATAAAACTTTTACTTGCTGTACTTGAATGCTTATACATTTATGACCTTCTCTGTCAGATGATATATGTAGATAAATGGCTTTGAGGTGGAATATAATGCAATATCCATCTTGCTACATGGCACCACTTCATATTATATTGACATGAAAAAATTATTTGTTGAATAGACTATGAAAGAGAGATAACATTTAAATATTATATATCCCAAACTCTTTATATATAGGAAACAAAAAAGTGTAAGAGGTGATATGGGAAGACAAAAAGTAAATAGTCCCCTAGCTGTAAGACTTTTATGGCTAAGTAAGTACTTATGTGAACAGTGATTTTATTGTTAGTATGGACTTGTAAATTCACAGTCCTTAGCTAATTACAATATGCGTATTCTACAAATTTTGATAAATCATAAGGCAAAAATTACCAAGGAATTGATTATATAGACCGCAAATATAATAAAGTTAATCTAGTATAAATGAAAGAACTACATCCCAAAGTTAGAAAATATGCATCCTTCACAAATATGTAGGGAATTTTACAGAATTCCTTACACGTTTATCCATAACAGAATCCTACAAAAACATCAAACAATATCATAGCATCATAATCAGATCTGGTCACTTTGAAAGCAACAGTAAGAACATAAACTAATAAGCTGTGTATGCTGGACTGCAGTCTTAAATCACAGTTCAAATAAAATAACATTATAATGGGTTTTATATATGTTGGATAGAATGACAAAGACTCTCCTTTGTGAAAGTGTGGTAAATTAGCACCTAACTATAACTGTAAAATACCACCTGGAAACCAATCTTTATTAGAAAAGAGAGGAGAAAGTTAAAAAACATATGAGCAAAAATTCAAAGCACATGAACACAAAGAATAAAGTAACACAAAAGAAAAAAAAGAAGACAAAAACAGAATTTTAAAGATACACAGTTTTATTATTTGCAAGAACTTTTAACATTGATCAACCTCTGGTAAAATTCATCAAGACAAAAAGGCAGAGAAAGAGAGAGAGAGAGAGAGAGAGAGAGAGAGAGAGAGACAAAGAGAGGCAGGAGATTTGATACTACATTTGATCTTAGACAAAAGGCTGAGAAGAGACAGGAGGTTTGAAATAATTAAAGAGGTATAAATTTAGATGGAGTTGATACTAAATAAAATCAGGAATGATGTGAAATTTTTTTCATTACTTCAATGTTAAAAAGTAAATGTAGTAATAACACTTTAAAATGTATTTTTGGAATTATCTAATAATATAAAAAGCATAATAAAATTATTATTAATCTTATTTTAAAAATTATGGCTAATTTCTAAACAACAAGCTATAAAATTCACTTGTTAGTCCTATTTAATCGTTTTCAATTCTTGAATATTTCTTTTTATTATGGTTAATAATATATTTTAATTTTCTATATAACTGGGATTCACCATACAGCATTTCTATTATGTGTATCTATGCCTCTCCTACCTTCCTCAAGGTGAGCCCACTTCCTGGTTTCTGATAGTATTTTAAAATGTATTAAATGTCATCTGTTGTTCTTTTCATTTCTGCAGATTGAACTTCAAGACTTGTGTCAGGAGTGCTCTATCACTGAGCTAC
>NW_004624753.1:24499892-24572784 GCF_000247695.1 Heterocephalus glaber | reverse complement strand
CCCCCATCTCTCTCCTTCCTCAGTTATCCGGGTACTCAGTATTGAAGCCAGGACATTAATACTTTCTTACTTGGCACATCGCGAGCCCCGCTAAACTGCCTCTCTTGGAGACAGACTTGCACTACATTGCTGGCTGTCCAGGCTGCACTTAAAACTGCGATCCTCCTCCAAGGCTGGGATCAGAGTTCTGCACCCGGGAGCGAACACTCCCTGACCAGCTTCACTTGATTTTGAGAAACGTCTTGCTCAACTGCCCAGGCTTCCCTCCAACTATCCGTCTCCTGCCCCAGCCTCCCAAATAGCTGGAATCACAGGCATGTGCCGCATGCCTGGCTTAACTGTCATTTTATTAACTACTATTATCAAATACATCTTATATTTAAAAAATTTTATCTTGAAAGTGATAGTGTTTCACAATATTATATTTTTTATTTCCATGTTTGTATAGTAGGCAGAGTAACACTCAGTCCTTTTCAAGATGTCCACTTTTTATTGCCCAAACTTGTAAATGTGTTATCTTAGATGGCAAGTGGACCTAACTGATGTGATACAATAAAAGTCCTTATGATAGGGAGATCATCCTGGATGACGCAGGCAGCCCCAAAGCAGTCACAGGAGAGCAAGACAGAGAAGAGTTAGGGGAGAAGGCAAACTGAGCAATGGTCACACAAATGTCACATCCGGGTCTGACCATCAAAGGGAAGCCAGAGCAAAGCCAGGAAGAGCCTCAGAAAGGTGAGGAGGCAGGACAGTGGTTTCTGTCCTAGCTTCTTCAGGAGGAAATAAATCCCACTGCCAGCTTCTGCTGAGTCCAGTGAGACATGCTTACCACTTCTCTGATCTACAGAACTGCAAAATGGTAAACTCGTATATTTTTTAAACAATAATTTTGTAAACAGCATTTTGTAATGAAGCACTAGAAAACTAATACACTTAAATTTCATAGTTTCCTTATTTACTTTATGTATTCATTTTTTTAATCACTTATCGAATAAAAGTTAGCTTAGGTAAGAGAAACGTTTATGCAGCGTTAAAGGACATTTTGAGGACTTAATTGCTATCAATACTTGTTTTCTTGTCAGTGCTGTGCCTCCAGCATGGTAGGCAACAGGCAGCCTCTCTACCCCTGAGGTACACCCCAGCCCTTTCTTTACATTTTATTTTTGAGCAAGATTTTGCTAAAATGCCCAGGGTGGTGTAGAATCTGCTATCTTCTTGCTAAGGCTCCAAATTAGCTGAAATTACAGATGTGTGTCCCCACAACTGGCATTATTTATAGATTTTTAAAAAATTAATTTTATTGGTACATTTTAGGTATACAATATAATGACATTTCATCATTGGAAATTTACACCTTTACATAATCTCTTGGTTCTTATTTTTCCCCCTTCCCCTGCCTTCCCTTCAACCCCTCCATCCCTCCCTATTTACAAAGACCTTCTTTCCATTTTTTGATTTTCTCATATTAATTCCATTCCCTTCTTTCCTTTCCTCTACCCCTCCCACTTTCCCTTCCCCTTTGAACCTTTTCTTCCTATTTCACATTATCTATTAGACATTTTGATCCTCATTTACACTTTCAGTTTCTTACACCAAAGAAACTATTCGGTATTTACACATGTGTGTCCTATGTATTTCACTTAACAGATGGCCTCAACGTGCATACGTTTATGTATGAATGTCTCTAGTTTCTCATTCTTTATGGCTGAGTAGTTCTCTATTTTATAAAAAAAAAAAAAGAACTACATCTTCTTTATCCAGTCACCAGTTGATGGGCAATTGGGCTGTTTCCAAGTTCATTTCTATCATAAATTCTTGAATGTTTTTAATACTATTTATTTTGAAATTACAATACAAAAATAATAAAAATAAGTAAAATTCAGCTACTTGTAAAAAATAACTGTGTTGGAGGACAACTATGAAATGATGATTCTCTTAAGCATAAAATTTAAAAAATGTCTTCCACAAGCTGCACTGTAGACCTCACCAGGTGAAGCTGACAGGTTGAACATAGAGTCAACCGGGATAGAATTCCTTTCTCAAGTAAACAAGCTGCAAGGAGTGCAGTGAAATCAGGAGGGCCCTATATTTGTCTTGGAGCAGGGTAATGGGCCATTTTCTCCACAAGCAGAAGAGCCTGTGCTTTTTATTTTGTTTTCTGAGACAACCATTATTATCTCTCAATATGATGAGCGTGGATCCCAGAAAAAGGACCTTGACAGTGAGGGACATAACCCCCAGCTGATTCAGAATTCCCCACGGGGTGAGTTGAAAACTAATCTGTGTTGCTTCTGCCCACTGAAGTTTTGAAGTTGCTTTTAGCTAAAGGAAAACATGGTTCACCATGATTGATAGAAGCTCCCAATGCTTCTCAGATGCCCCTATAGCAGTTCATCTGCTTATCAACAGCCCTCAACCAGCTTCAGCAGTTAACTTGAATCACCTTTAACCACAGAAAAATGTGCACATTTGCACACATATGTGTGGCAAATGTGTGTGCACACACAAACACATGTATGCATTGGATGATCAGGTGTATACTTATGTGTGATTTATGCACATATGCAGCTTAGTGATAAGGATCATTCTTAGCAGCATTATTTATAAGTCAATCTGTTGAAAACTGCCCATTTACAGTCAAAATAGTAAAAGTACAGTGAAAATTAAACATTGGTATTCTCTTCAGTAAAAAATTACAACTATGAACATTAACACGAATCTCACAAACAAAACTTTGAATAAAAGATGCCAGATGCACAGTATACAATACCATTTCTCTAAAGGAAGTGTAAAAACACATTGACAAATATTTATGCTACCTAGGGATGCACACAGGCAGTAAAATTAAAGTAAAAAAGAGCAATTGCTATGAAATTTAAGATAATCACTGGTTTTAGGGAGATGGAGAAGTTTAAGAGTCAGGTACATAGATAAACATTTCGTGGTGCTGGAAAAATTCTGTTACTTAACCCACATGATGTTGCAACTATTTCTCATGATCGAGAATCTGTAGCTTTATGATCTGTGCAGCATGTGCATGTGTGTGTGTGTATCATGTTTTATTTCCTTTCTGAATCGGTCTGGAAGGACACAGTGACACAATTCCTGCCTCACATGTGCAAGTATTTGAATTACATCCCTACAGGGAAAGAGTAAAATACATGTTTCATTTGAGGTCCATACCAAAAGAAGCATGAGGCATATTTGCCTGAGTGTTTCCCTCCTGGTCTAGTTAGCAAAGCTGTAGGAAGGTAAGACTGAACAAATGCACAGACATCTAGAGACAAATAAATGATACATGCTCCTCACTGCTTAAACACAAGCAACAAACAAATACAGGCTTTCTGTTCATATTTGGAAAATCTTAGAGTAGTTTATTATTTAAAGCTTTCCAACATTAATAAATATAATGAAAATGATTGTCTTTTGGATTGATTTCTCTATTATGAAAAATAGTCATATTAATAGAAGTATGCAGCATTTTAATTGCTCAAGGAAGAAAATATATATAACTTTTCATTTTTTTCAGTGCTAATGAAACTCAAACTCTAAGTAATACATTATCTTTACATTATTTTGAAAAACATCATAGTACGTTAATGCTGAATCCATTTAACTCTATCTTTCAGGATTCTTAATGGAAATTAAATGGGTATGAAAAATGTAAGATATGTTTGGAATTCCATTTCTGACAGATCACTAAATTTCACAAAGTGCTTTAATACAACATTAGTATGTGACTTTCATCAACTTTTGGATCAGTTTTTCTGTTATAAGACTAATTCCAAGTCATTTTTCTTGAAAAAGATACCATGTATGATCCTTCTATGAAACTTATGATTATATTATACAAACAAAATATCAACAGTGTTTTGGTTTATTCATGATTGTATAGGAGTTTTCATGTAAGAACAAGAAGGAATTGTCAGGGAGAAAAGCATCCTAATGGACATCGAGTGCTTGATCCTAATACTGTTTGGAAATCTAAGTTGCATACTTCTCTTTTCTGAATTGTACTTTCTTGACACATTGTTAAAACATATTAGTACACTGATATAGTTATTCCTCAGGGTTGCATGCTTCAGGGTCCATTGGGGTAAGTAGAATCTGGTATGGTAATTTATTTCTGAAAATTTAAACACCAGTATGTGTTCCTTGGTCACTGATATGGATCCATACTGGAACATCTGAGCGAAACTGGAGATCAGTTGTCAAATTCCACATTTTTAGATCACTGTGCACCATGAGAGTCATTTTGTGTAGGATCTGGAAGACAGAAGTAAGGGTGAGCACCAGCCATGGTCTGGCCAGACTGAGAAATTCAGTGAGGTGAGCACACTGCAGCTTCTGCACAGGGCTTCGGATGGACTGGTCACCTGTTCACCAGGCTCAGCTTTGGCAGGTGTCACCTCAGCTGTCAGGAACTCAGGCCCCAGTGTCCCTGTTATGTCAGCTGCACCCTCAAAATGGGCAGAGAGATCAGCATAGCTTCCATCTGTCCTTCTCCCCACTCTGCTCCATCTTCCCTTCCTGCTTGTCAGGCCCAGCTTCCACAGCAGAACCACAGCTACTTAAGAACTATGTGGACAGCACCTACAAGGGCGGATGTTCCAATCTATATCATTTCTAGTGGTTCTTTCTATAACTGAAAGCTGCATATCATACTCCCAATTTTAGAAATAAGTGCTTTTGTCCTCAGTTATTTTTCAGCGATCTTTAAATGTGCTTTATAATGTCATGAAATAGATAAATGGATGCACCTTGAGGACCTACACATAAGTGAAATAAATGGGACACACATGTGTAAATACCGAATAGTTTCTCTAGTGTGAGACACTGAAAGGGTAAATGAGGACAAAATTGTATAACAGATAATGTGAAATAGGAAGAAAAGTTTCAAGGGGGAAGGGGAACTATGTAGAGGAGTTGGGAGAAAGGAAAGAAGGGAAAGAAAAGAAGGAAAAAAAGGAAAAAAAAATTATGTAAATAAGAAGGAGTAGACAAGTTGAAGAGAAGGAAATGGAGTGGAGAAAAAATAAAAACCAAGATATATCATACAGGTACAAATTCCCAATAATGAATGTGATCATAATGTATACCTAAGATGTACCAATAAACTTAAAAAAAGAAAGAAATATATCTTTGCCTTTAAAGGATTTTTATTTAGCTTCACATTTAATGCTAAGTAGAAAATTAATAAATACTTCCTTAGTCAATGGGTGAATTTTTACAGCATGAATTTATATTTGATAAAATTCCATTCATTTTGTATTAAAGTATAAGACATGTCATAGAAAGCTTGAGTCTACTTTCACTATTTCATACTTCTTCAAAAAATTAAAGATAGAACTATCATATGATCCAGCAAATCTACTACTCTGTATGTAGGAAAAGGAATGAAATCAGTTATGTTGAAGAGATATCTGCACTCCCATATTCATTATAGAATTATTTGTGACAGTCAAGGAATGAAAAAACCCTAAGTATCCATCATCCTATAAAGAAAATGTGGTATTTGGGGTGGGAATTTAGCTCAGTGGTGCCACCGCCTGCCTTGCAAGTGCAAGGTCCTGAGTTCAGTCCCTGGTACCAAAAAAAAGAAAAAAAGAAAGAAAATGTGGTATTGAAACACAGTGGGTTACCTCCCAGTCATTACAAGTATGAGGTAGTGTCATGTTCATGTTAGGTGGAACTCCTATCAGTATATTAAGTGGAATAAGTCAGATACAAAAACATAAACACTATAATCCAACTCATACCTGGATTCCAAAAGGTAAGTTGATCTTATTATAGAAAGTCAGCAAGGTCAAGCACCATTATGAGGGGAGGGATGTGGAAATGTTTATCATGGGTGTAAATCTAGTCAGATGGGACCAAGAAGCTCTGGGGTCTACTGCACAATGTAGCAACTACAGATAACAACTACATACAGTAAGCTTCAAAAGCCAAAAAGATTTTGAAATTTTCAAGCATATGTGATAAATGTACTAAATCCTCAAAAGGAACATCATTTTCTGTACAGCAAACATGCACTAACGAAAGAGTGAGAAGTAACCTATTATAGTGTATCAAGTGGAATATAATAGTCACCATTAGAAAAAAATGGAAGTCTCAATTATCTCTACCTGCCCTGTTCAGTCAGGTACCCTTCTCTTCACCTAGAGGTAACTAAAGGTTCTGTGCAGAAAGTGCAGATCAGTTGTTTGGTGACTTCGAAAAACAGTTCCAGGTTGGTTGGGGAAGAAGATGAGAACTCCAAGTGCCACAAAACCAGAATAATTTTACCATTTTCCCAGGCTAATGTTCCCTCACCTCGATGCAAAATAACATGAAATTCTGAAGTAGACATGAACATAAAGAGGGAAAGCCCTGGAGTGCTAATTCCAGCTGAATCTTAGATAAGTTGTTTTGTTTTTGCTTTGGAAATCTAACCTAGAGCCTTCATACTAAACTATATCCTCAGGCTTTTTTGTTTGTTTGTTTGTTTGGTACCAGGGATCAAACTCGGGACCTTGCACTTGTGAGGCAGGTGATGGAACCACTGAGCTAAATCCCTGGCCCACCTTGAGCCATTTTGAAAATGTTTTATCCTGAGCCCACACTCACTAATTCGCTAACTTGCTAGTCTGTTTCTTCAGCTTCCTGGAATGCGGGGAATGCAAGTGAGTACCATCATACCTGGCTGAGTTGCTTGTCTTCATCATTAAGTTTTGAAAATTCTTAATTTAGTGTAACAAAGTGTGTAGTCATATACAGAAGGAGAAAAGAGGATGTAAACAAAAGAAGAGAGCAAAGGGAAGGAGAAGGAGAAGGAAAGGGAGACAGAAGGAGGAAGGAAGGAGATAGAGAGCTCAACAGCTCGCATAGTCATTGACTGCATGTCACCCCGACTGTGAAGGAAAGAAGTCATTAAAGGGAAGGGATATAATGTTTACATTTATCAAAAGGATGAGCCTTAGTTTATCTTCAGTTCTAAGAACATGATTTTCTTCACAGGATAATATTAGGTAGCTAAGAAATAAAATGTGTGACTGACAATTAGTTAATAACTTCTCCCATATATGAATCTATTATTATTAAAAAGCTATAAAAACACACTACCAAAAACCATAGCAAATAAAAGCCTAGATTTATCTTTCCTCCACAAATTATTCCTAACCAGACCACAGAATGCCATATTCCAGCGGTAATATGCAAGGTTTTTATGTTTATTGAGGATTGGTGACATAGGAAGTCACTTCCAAAGAATCTTTCTTATGTAAAACCTTGAAAATTAGTACAGACAAAAAGCAAGCTATAAACTATTTTGTTTTTACATCCAAATCTTGTACAATTAAAAAATTATAACGTATTATTTAGTTACTAATTCTTGCTTTGATTTTTACTTAGTAGAAGTAATCTTAGAATTACTTATTTTGTAGCAGACAAACGTTTGTACAGGTCAATAAAAGCTGCAGTCCTCTACTGTTCTCAAAACAATTAAAAGGAAGGCATCCGATTCTCCAAAACATGTGTTTACTATTAAATTGAAGGATAGTTTGATTTTTAGAGGACATAATTAAGTTCTACTACTACTACTACTACTACACACGCACACACACTTGGTTTATAGCACTTGTTTATAGCATATATTCAAATGTGTTGCACTTCTATTTCCTCATGCTATACATTTGCATTGTACAGATATTTTTTAAAAGTTACTGAGTTCAGAAGTGTGTTTTGAAAATTGTTAAATGAATTATTCAATTTTTCATCAATATAGACAATAAGATTTGCTTCCTGCTTTTCTGCTGTGTCTCCTCCCACCCTTGACTCGTCCCCCACCATCTTCCATCCTTCTCGGGTTCCCAGGTGCCCACATGGCCAGGTCAATGCTGTCTGAACCAGAAGCAGCAGAAAACACAACCTCTGCGTTCTTCCAGAGCCATTACTTTGAATGCTACATTGCCACATGTTTCAACAAACAAGAAATATTTTTCAGGTTCCTCCCACTGCAATTAATATGCTTTTTTCCCTCAAATTTTTCCCTCAACAAACCAAAGCTGTGGGTTTAACTTCCTCATAAAAAGAGCACCTGTTTCTATACATCCATCATAATGGCCATTGTTTCTTATTTGGCTCCGGAATTTTTCTTTCCTTAATTAGAAACCCCTAAATATAAATCATGTGGCTATTAACATTGTTTTTCTCTTTTACAGAAACAGTTTCTTACAGAGTGTAATTCATGGTAATGTGAAATATTTCAGTTCACAGGAAGCAAAGAAATTTCATGTCTACTTATGAACATACAATGTTTGTTTTTGGAGCAAAATTATCTATTAAAAATAAACATTACATTACATTCATATAAATACGTGTTAAGCATAACATGACGTAGGAAATGGGGTATACCATTTAGAGGTTTATGAAGATTATAAACAGTGCTGTCTTATGTTTACAGAATAATTTGAAAGGGAAAACCTGTAATGACTATTTGAAGTATGTACCTAATTTGATTTTGTATTATTTTTGTAATTTTAAATTTATTTAGATGTATTATAAACACTGAGTTTGATATGTTTAACATCACATATATGAAACATATCTACATGAATACATCCATTCACAATGCCGAGTTCATTCAGATAATCATGTTTGGCTGGGTATATTTATAACACATTTTATTCCACATCATCACCATCCATTCATTCTATGTCTTTAGAGATGCTCCTAATTTATCAGGGCCTTAGTTTCTTTCACCTTTAAGGGAGACAATTTAACAACGTAAAAGGTTGACTAGTATGACTCTGAAAATATCATAGGCTTGAGAATCTAATACTAATTAGCAATGTACCAGGTTACTGTACTGGCAGAATTATCCAAGTAGTCTGAGTAATAGCATTTATATATCAACTATATCAATCTATTTAATGCTAACACATTGACACATTTACATGTTATTTCAAATGATAAATAATATTTCTCAACCTAGCAGACTTAGAGGGTAACTTAGCTTGTAAAAGATCTAAATATATATTCCTCTGTGACTCAAAAATTCTAAGCTTTTTTTATTGTTCCTATTATTATATTTTTCCCGTAACTATGAAGCGGGATCGCATCAGTGTCAGTGGTTGCACTAAATCTCAGAGTTTCATTTGCAAACATCTATAGAAGTCTTTACTTGATGCCTTAATATATCTCTCTATCACCCTAGAAAAAGATAACAATTTTATTTCCAGAAATAAAAAATTGATGCATTCTCTAATATAAAATATTTAACAGAAGACATTTGAATTCATATTTTTTAAAAGGTCAATAAGAACTCTAAATGGTGTAAAAATGCCTATGTTTAGTGGGAAAATAATGAGAGAAGTTGGGTAATTTAAAAGTGAGGAACAAAGTACAAGGTGAAATTGGATAATCTAGAGTTTTAAAATAAAGAGCTATCATAGACTAAGGATAAGATTTTCACTTCTATTTTTTAGGAAATCAGAAAAGTATAACTGCACTTAAGAAAATATGAGATATTTTTCAGTGGACAGAGATCATGGTTTTCTTTTTATAGAATCATTGTAGTATGCATCATTTTATTGTAGATGTACTCCATGCATGCTATTCTGAATGCCATAGTCCCTATGTCTAGATTGATTCTATGTATTACTTTCAAATCATATCATGTCTTAGAATTATAAGGAAATTTGGAATAATAATACCAATAATAATAAAGAGATTACCGGTTACTTTAACAGCAAACCATGTATGTGTTGTACAGAACATATATTTCCAGATTATCTGATCCCAACCATTTTTGTTGTCTTTCAGATAACTTGCAAGACTGTAAGTTGTAGATAAATAATAGATGTACATAAGTCTTTTATAGATTTATACATAAAATTGGTTTAGGGGAGTCTCAATTAACCTCATCCTCTAACAAAACAAGTTTCTTAATTACTGAAAAAATTATAACAATTCTTTATTACTTTGTTTTACTTCTCCTTTGACAATTTTGAAATATTGTAACAGTTTCCTCATTAGCAAAGTGTTGAATCCTTAATGCATGTTTATTTTATGTTTCTTTGAGTCATATTACCAATTTTTAAAGGAGAAAGAATTTACATAGGGGAAGTTGTTGAATAATTTAGTGAGAAGTCATCTACATTCAAAAAGACTCACTTTCACTCATAATGGCTAATAGAGTGTTGATTTATTTCATTTTTCATTATTTTTCAGTTATGAGGCCTAGAACCAAGGAGTGTTGAACTATACTTCCAACACTACGATTTCCATTAATTTTAATTTTCATTCTGAGATAAGTTTTACTAAATAGTTCAGGTTGGCTTCAAATTTGAGAGTCTTCTGTCTGACCTCCAAGTAGCTGAAGTTACGGGTGTGCACCATCATGCTCACCGCAGTTGACTTTCTATATGAAAATTTGAACATTTGAACCATTAATGAAATATTGTAGTTATTCATATGATGAAGGAAACCATGACCACACATTATAATAGTGCAATCTAAAAATAGGAATTCCATTTGAACCACATATACCTCTGCTGGGTATCTTCTCCAGAGAGTTAACAACTTCATACTGTAGCCATAACATGCGTACTCATGTTTATAGTAGCACAGAGCATAATAGCTAAATCTTGGCAGTAGCATAAAGGTCAATGAACAGATGAATGGGTAAAGATAAAAATAAATATATTTTATATAAAGCAGAGTACTACTCAGCCAAAGGGAAAGATAAATTGAATCATTTATAGGAGAATGAATGTATCTGGAGACCATAATGCTGAGAAAAATAAGACACAGAAAATTAAGTATTATATACATGGTTTCTCTTTTAAAAGAAACAAAAAATATAGAAAATGTACTTAAAAAGCAAAATAAAAGACAGATTATAGGAAATTGGGAGTTAAACTTTATGAAGATGAAAAGAGAACCTGGGGATGGGTGGGATGGGAAGTCAAGGAGCAGAAGGAGTAGAAGCAAAGATTAAGATGTGCTATGTATTGGTCATATTTCCCAAGATGAAAGTAATTACTATACTTTAAAAAATACTAATAAGGAAAAGAAACTAAATAAGTAGTGCCATCTATTGCTCTGGTAGACAGTGAATTTAAAACCTCTTAATGTCTAACCATGAGAGTACAGGCCAAGATTATTCCTTCCATTTATGCATAAAGTTTTACCCTAGTAATTATATAGTCATTTCTTTTAGCAAGGTTTCTCCATAAAATTCAAAGGACTTGGAGTTACACATATGTTCTACACTATAGAGCATAAACTCTCAGACTGAACTCCTAGACTTTTGGTAGAAAATCTCCTTCCACTGCACTGTTTCTATACCATCCACTGTGCCTTCCAGGTCGAGACTAGAGTAGTAATGCCAGCCTTTGAAACTACAGGCCTGACCAACTATGCAGAATCAACTCGATGTAACAATACTTGGATATTAAAGTGTATTTTAGTATTACAAATATTTTTAAATGTGTTTGTATGGTTTTGCCATATATATATAATTTTTTTCAGTCAGAATAAGTAAAATCTTCTTTTCTTAATTGTTGTATAATATCATGTAGTTTGTAAGTTGGAAGAGTGCAAAATTTTCATGTGGAATTAGTCATAGGGAACATTTCTTGCCTCTCTATTCTTGGGAGTTGTCCAAGGAAACACCGTGATTAAATGTTGCTGGAGAAAAGTAGACAACCTTTACACTCCTGGGTACTGACCTCAAGTGAGCTGTGTGGCCTGTTCATCTACTACCTTTCCTTGTGTGTTAATTCTTGCATGTCTCAGACAGACGATCATTCCAATAGTTACTTGTATCAAACCATCAGAAACACTTTGTCCCTCATTCTTGTTTTCAGTGAAGACCTCACTTCTCATTTCAGTGTGAAACAAACAAACAAACAAAGAAACAATTCTTTAGCACAGTGGATAACTCCTTCATTTTAGAAGCATTTTACTCTTTTGAACTTCAGGATTCCACATTCCTTTGATTTTTGTTCCATGTGCACTGATCCTTCCTTCTTAGTGTTTTCTGAGGCTTGCACCTCCTCAGCCTGACATCTAAATGATGGAATGTCCCAGGATTCAGGCTCTCACGTTCGCTTTCTCTTTTCTGGTATATATCACCGATGAACTCATTTCCATATGTGGTCATGCATACTTACAATATACAACATTTAAAGACTACACTTGTGTATTTTTATGTTGTAATTGAAAGTATATTTTATACCTTATAATATTTTTATTCTATATAACAATTATAAATAATTAAATGCTCTTCATGCTTAGATTTATAGATTTAACTCATCCTCCCTATTTGGTGTCAAGTAGGCTTTTCAATCTTTACAAGTTTAAATGAAGCATCTCCATTAACTTCTCTACTAGCGTTCTTTCCCATCTCAGAGGTTTGGTTAAATTTGAGTATCCTCACTGATTCTTCCTTAATGATACTTGATAAAGAATCAGAGCAAAAAACATAATCTGTATCCCACACTGACAATACAATAAGGAGAAAGAAAATAGTACACAGAAACTTGAATTTATAATTGTGGTAGTCAGGGTGTAGTTTCAACTTGATGGTTTGGGATTCCCTCCAGAGCCTGGTGGACCCCACTTCTAGATGTGTGTGGTGTCACAGAGGGCTGTCTCTGAGGTCTGCGTCTAGTGCCTCCCCCCACCCCTTTGTCACTCTTCCCCTGATCTGTCCCTGAACGCTATGATCTGAGCAGCTTTTTTCCTCCATGCCCTTCTGCCATGAGGTCTCTGCCTTGGAGTCCTTTGATCATGGACGGAAACTATGAGCAAATTACACCTCTCCTCCTTTACCTTGCACCTGTTGGATATTGGGCCTCAAGGACAAGAAAATTCACTAACACATCATAGAAGTAAGCAGCTGAGATCTAAAGTTACCCCTGAAAACGTAAGTGTGTCTAGAGGAAGCAGAACAAGAGAATAACAATGAAGAAGCCTCACCTTCTTGGAGGGGACTAACTGAGAACACAAAGGGGGGTCAGCGTGCTAACTCTTGGAGTGAGGAAAGTAAGTGTGAGAGGTATGAGGACGCTTAGTGCCAGACCCATCAAAGCACCTTGAAAGTCAATTCCTCTGGCTTATCAGGACAAAATTCAAAATATCTCAGTGGCATTCTGGACTGACTTTTTTTCACACAACACATTGACTCTATCAATAAAATTGTATATTACCACTTCAGAGTAAAGGTCTGATACATGCTCAGGGGTAACTCCTAACATCCTGGTGCAAGTCTCCGTCATTGCCACCAGATTTATGAACTGGACTCCCAAGCCTCATCCTACCTCACACGTGCTTGCCTTTCATACAATCTCAGCAGAGCTGCTGGAATGATCCTACTCTTCTCCTCAAGACTTTTCCTGCATACGTCAATCTCTTTGTTTGGATCTAATTTATTACACAGTGCTCTCCTTGGCCTTTCTTCAGCTTTCTAGTTTGCTTTTTATTTTATTTTTTGCACATTCTAGGCAAGCATGCGATCAGTGAGATATACCCCCAGCCCAGTTTCTTAAACACTTGTGCTTGTTCTTTGTTGTGCTTATCCTTACTGCTACTATGCGATATTTAGAGGAAAAACTTCTCACTTAGTTCATATCTTTGCTCACATGTAATGTTTTTCCTTATGTCATCTAACTATTCTATTTTAGTTTCCAAATCCATTCCTCTCTTTTGAGGCATTCTCAATTGTAGTTTCTGTTTTATTTATAGGTCTGATTTTTGGGAGGATAAGATAGGAAAGTGGGAATTTTTCATTGCTTTTTATAAGGAAACCTAAAAAATACAGATACCCCTGGATAACAAATGTCACTCTAGCCCTATCAACTGTTCAAAGCTCTCCAAGCTCTC
This sequence comes from Heterocephalus glaber, assembly GCF_000247695.1. The sequence continues at coordinate 24,558,918 of NW_004624753.1, read as the reverse complement.
CAGCTGTCTTTCTTTTGTTAGCGAAGTTGACTTTACTCTTCACTTTGGTCCTAAATAAAATCTTTCTTTCCTGCCTAACTTTGTCTGGTATGATTTTGCTTTGACACAAACATGTTTCCCTTTTTTTTTTCTTTTTATCCAGCTATAATTTTTAATATTTTTTTCTTCTTTATATGTTTTTGAGGAAATTAATAGATGAATAGAATACCACAGGTAGGTTCCAGCCTCTTGTGTATGGCAAGCAAAGAATTACAAGTGTACATCCCAGAGTAAAAGAAAACCCTCAGCATTTAACTGATGATAATGGAAAGAAGATCCTAGGGAGGGCTTATGTGAACAGAAACTAAAAGGATGGCAAGAACCAAAAATATTTTGTCAGGATGACAGGAAAAAAAAAAGTAGCATAGTTAAATAGGGCTTTCAGAATTTAAAAGAAATGCCTCCCATCCAGGTATGTCTCACTGGGACTCTGGCTAAAATTGACAGAAATGATTGACAGCGTGCTGAGGCATGTCATGGGTTTCCAGCATGTATGCCTGTCCCAGAATGTCTGATGAAATTGCGGGCATGACACGCAGCCTATATGTATGAACCTTATGAGCTTCTGTGGGGAAAATGTTACTGAAGGTCAATCCACAGATACAACACGCATATGCTCTGATATGAAGCTAGAGAGATTTCCAGGGTCTTTCTTATTTGTATTTCTTCTTCCCTTAAAACACGGAGGGAGGAATGGCCCTGGAGTGTTGTCCAAGGTGGGGGGGGGGCTAGGTCAGATGGGTGGAGGGACTAGGTCAGGACTCCAGCTGTGCTGCCTGCTCTAAATGTACTGCCTCTCTGTGACTGGTAGCCCTAAACTTTCATTCCTAGGGAAGAGGGGAAGAGCTTCAGAGCATATGTTAAAACCTAAGATAAGTTACTTACATTTTTATTTACAAGAACATATTACAAATTCAAATTCTTGAGCAGATATTTCTTCAGAAGTGTAACACAAATCATCAACTGTAAGACAGCTTGGAATAAAATAAATCATTATTAATAGTTCTCTGTGATGCAAAAAAGGTCTGACACTTGGCCGAGAGTTTATTGTGAGATCTATGCGTCATCACAACTTTCAATTCATTTTCATGAAATAAAAGCTAGTACTAAAATAAAGATGATTACTCATCCTTCCTCCCTGAGAAAAGTGCTTGGACACATCATCTCTGGGATAGGAAAAGAGACTAATCAATGAATCAGTCTTGCTCCACAGTATGAAATTAGGGAGGGATCTTTGCCAAAATAACATGGGTGTTATTTTCAAACATCTTGCTAACAGAAGCCTGCATTTGTGATTAGTGATAGAACTGAAATAGCTATCCTGGGATCATGTCAATCCAGTTCATAAAGCAGTGGGAGAGCGAGGATGCCAGCTCCTGCAAACTGTATATTTGTGGGAGTCTCTTTTCTCAACTATTCTATTCTAACAACAGAGAAAAGAAATGAAATGAATGCAATGTTTACCTTGAGATGTGTTCTCAGGTTTCTTTAGTTCATCTTAATTTTCAAAAGAAATAGAGTAATTGCGACACTGTTTAGCTCTTTAAACAATTTTAAACATTTTTTATTGAAACATTCTTTATTATGAGTAAGAATTCAAAATCCACACAAAATTTAGAGTTAGTATCACAGATGTACCAGAATCCTAGAGTTTGTAATGGGTGTTCTCAGAGAACCATCTACTTTTCCCTAAGGAAAATGTCTTCTCTGCTGATAGAGATGTTACCAAGCAAACCTTTGAGCATTGCTGTGCTATGTGAGGTTGACCTAACAATTATTTCTGAAAAAGAACAGATGGGTATTTAAAAATGTTTCTCTTATTATTTACTTCTCATGCTTTGGTCCAATATTAACATAACAGCTATTTCAAAATTTGGTAAAAAGATGCAAGATAAAAAAATATTCAATAGATTATTAGTAAGTTTTGTATTTTTTTATATGGCACGAAAAGAATAGTTATTAACTGAAAATATATTATGGATTTTAATAAATTTGTCATTCAAAATTATAAATGAAACTATTAGCAAATGAACTAAACAGAATAATTATATAATTTCTTGGATATATTCTAAGTCACAAAAAATAGTATTCACTTTTATATGTTTTTAGATATATAGAAATCATTACATGCTCAGAAGAACATGAACTTTGAATCCAGGACTAAATGGAACTCCATAAAAGCCTTCCCACTTACTAGATATAAATTCCTCTGCAAGTTTCTCATTCACACTGATCCTTGATGTCTAAAGTTAGGACATAGGAATAATACTTTGTTACATTTTGTATTGGACAAGATATGACGCAATGAGTGTGATCAATGAAGAATACTGCCTGGTGCATAGTAGATATTTTAATGAGATATTCTATTTTTTTTCATCTTTCACAGTGTTTAACAAATACCTAAAGTTAATGAGAGAAATGATTATATTTTATATGTTCCAATAAATGTATTACATTCATCTTTAAAAATAATGTATTCATACCATGAAATATATACATTTTATATAGAGATACATAGATGATATTAATGCTTTGTAACTTTTAATAAAAGACAAAAAAGAACCAAAATAATTTTGAAAATACACTCTCATGTTGTATTTCCAAAGACCAATCTTTTGTAAAAACTGCAAAAGCATTTCCTAACAAAATAATTTTATTACGCAATTATTTCTATCATGTTGCAGATATTCATCACACACATTATTTCAGGGATTCAATATTTAAGAATTTTCAGAAATTAATAATGTGCCCAGGTTTAACACTGTTGTTTCTAGTTTAAGTCAGATTTGTAGGTTTTATGTTTAAATGATTAACCATTTTTACAAAGTTAACATCAACCTTCCTTTTCAACTATTTTCTTCCTCAATCAGATTCTTGTGGTCATCCTTATTTTTCAAAGTAATACCACTACATGAGTAAAAAAAATTACCTATTTCTTAAGACTTATTATAGCAAAATTAGGAATTTCATGCCTCAAACCTTCTGATTCCAAATATCGATTTTATTTCACAAATATTTCATCTATTTATCAACATTAACTTAAAAGATTATTTATATTGTCGTTATTATTTATATTGTTATATTGTTTTGAAAGAGAAATCTATTACTTTCCTACCATGGCAAAAAAAGCTTAACTATTTTTTAACTCATTTTTATCGTAACTTTTCAGCATTGTACCACATTTCTTGTTGATTATTTATCAATGATTACACATTTGTGACTATATAAAATTTACAATTGAGATATGTGATGTACCTTTTATATGATTAACATTTACTTTCTCTTGAAATTGATAATTTTGTTATGCTTTACTTTCTATATTAGTCAGCCTTTTGTCACTGTGACTAAATACCTGACATACACAGCTTGAATCAAAAAGGTTTATGGTGACTCACTTTTCAAGGGTTCAGTCTGTGCTCAGCTAGCTGCAAGGCAGAAATGTCATGATGGAAGGGAATGGCTGAGGAAAGGTGCTCACATCATAGTGTTGTATCTGGTGGGTCTGGGGTCAAGGCCTCCCCAGAGTCTCCCTAGTCAGGCTTGTCTCTGTCTCCAATGTAGAAAGAAGAGGACACAGAAGAGCAGTACAAAGCAACTTACTGCAGGCATTGGAAGAGGAAGGGGTTGACAGGTACTCCTGGAGAAGTAGGGTGTCCAGAGCTGGAACATCACTGGATCTGGGGCTGTGGTCCTCCCTTATATGGAAGGGAACCTAACTTCACCCCTTCTGAGGGTCACCACTTGCTTGGTTGCTGGGCCTGCTCCTGGGGGGTTAAATGTTGTGGGCTAATTGGGGAAGTTTGAGGGGAGAAGTAACCTTCATAAAGGGGAGCTTAGATGAGTCAGTGCAGCTACAAAGAAGCTTCCAACTGCAGGCTGTCCACTGAGCAGCTTGATGCAATGCAGGGGTGATTTCCTCTCTACTTCTTGAAGGGGCCCAGCTCCCTAATCTAACTCTACCTGCAGATCCCAACTGCGCCTACAATAGAGGTCAGCCAGCAGTGAGACAGGGAGGGAATCAGAGATCAGAGCCAGCGAGAAGAATATACCCTTTCTAGGTTATGTTCTCAGTGACCTCTTCCAATCAGCCCCCACCTCCTCACAGCAAATTCAGCAATGAGCTGAGCTCATCAATATGGGAATCTATCAGTGAGATTGATCTCACACCCTCCAAAAGCACCCTCTCTGAACATAGGAGTTTTGGGGGGAATATTTTTGATCCAAACCAGAACGTTTTCTTTATATACCAAGTCAACCATAAAACTCTGATAGAACTGTAATACTTCTTACAGATATTCAAATAAATAAGGGATATATCAGTTGTATGTGCCTTTTACTTGCAAACGTTATCTGGGATATCAAGTTCTTTCATTTTTTTTCTTGGAATTTATTGTGTCTAAGGTTCTTCCCCATTATTTTCCTAATTCTTCTCTTAATTGTTATCTTCTGAATTAAGTTCTTCTCTACAGTGTTAGATACCCTATTTTATATATCTGAATTCCATTATGAGGCAAAAAATTGTGACTATCTTCTCCTAAGCTGTGGTTATTTTTTCGCTATTTTAATGGCCTACTTATATTTAAGAGTAGAAAGCTTCTTGGGAATCTTCAGTCTCTATATTAATAAGGCTATTATTGGAATGACAGCCAGGCAGTGGAGGTATAAGATGGACTTACAGGCACATGCAAAACTGCAAACCACACATCTCTGATTATAAATAATGCGTGGGACACATTAAGCTTTTGTGCTGTTAGGTGAGAAGAAGATGTTAAGTGTGAACTATGCAGTTTATTAAAATTGACTTTCTCTTATTTATTGATATCAGGATAACATTCCAGCTTCGTTTTTTTACCTAATGAGTGCCCCAAAGGTTCGATCTCTGTCAGTCTTCTTTTTTTAGAGGGCAACCTTTCAAATATCAATGTGTATTTGGAGGAAAAATCATCTGGGTCCCTAAATGCTACTTATGCAAGATATTCAAAAAAAGTATTTCTAATCCCAACTACCACTATCCCATACCATCTTTTTTTTTTTTTTTTTTTTTTTGGTACCAGGGATTGAACTCGGGACCTTGAGCTTTCCAGGCAGGCGCTGGAATCACTGAGATAAATCCCTGGCCCTCCATACCATCTTTTGATGTTTCTTAGGTGGTAATTTTGTCAGCCATCTAGAATTTCACGGCAATAATACTTTTACAGTTGCCTTTTTGCAGCCTTGAGTTTTCATCTTTTTCCTTTGATATAGGAAAATTAATGCATTTCATCTCTCCCCAGGTTTAAAAGTCTAGTGCTCTCTTTTTACCCTCTCATTTCCTTTCGTTGAATGCCCTTATACCTTCATGGGTGCTTTAGATACTTTTATTTCTGTCATTGAACTGGTGCTTAAGAGGAAAGAGTGTCATTCTCACTGGAATTCTCGATCGCGTTTCTACCAACATGAGGACTGGTGGGTGTTCTGTTTATATTAAGATTCCCAAAGTCTCTTCATTTACCTCTCTGCTCCATGATCAGAAATCTTTTCATTTCAAAGATAATTCTGAAAATATTTTCTAAGAATTAATTTTAATATGTAAAAGAATTTATAAAAGATGCAACATAATTCAAACTGACAAAACTTTTGATAACTGTGATTCAATATAAAGATACATAAATGCAATCCATTAAAAGAAATTATTTTAATGAATAAGAAACTTCAAAGGTGCACCCAAAAGAACTTTAAATATTTTATAACAAAGAGATTTCTTTGGGGATTTCTCTTCTCATCTCCGTAATAATTAACATGAAAGTTTTGCTAAAAAGTGAAATGAGTATGAAAGTAAAATTAGATACATGGTTTCATTTATTGTTTATGTTTATACCAATATTGTCTTTGAAGCTGTTCCAAAATCCAGTATGCTTTATGTTAAGCGATGTATGTATATATATATATATATATATTTTTTTTTTTTTTAATCAACTAGTCTTTTAAATCTATTTTTAAAATAGATTTTAGCATACATTAAACATCCTCCCTGGTACACACTAGAAGAAGTATCATTATACCTTCTTATGTGATAAATCAGGTTTCTTAATCAGGTTATTTGCACATATCCATATTAATTATCATGGATATTCATTATTGCTATATCTTTTTGTGCCTTTTATGTGATCATTATAAATATTTTCCTTATCAGATGGGATGGATGAACCCTAAAGTGTATCATAAAATGAAGAGCACAGGAGAGCATGAGGAGCTCTTGATCCAGACCCACATCTGACATGCCTTGTATGTGTCACAGCCACTGATAGTGCCTCAGCAAGGGTTAGGCCACCGGACTCCCAGTAGTGTTAGTTCTAAACAGTGTGACATAGTTTAAACAGAACAACCCTACTTGAGACTTATTTATTTTTCTAATTTTAATCTTCCAAAAGTGCAAAGTTCAGAAAGAAACAGAAAAGACAGAGAGGTATTATAGCTGTGAACTACTTTATTATTTCTACCTAGGATTTTTGTAAAGAAAATGGGAGAAAAAAATAGAAACAATGTCCACATTATGAAGGTAGCATTAACATATTTTCTTAATCACTACAAATAATTACAAAGAATGATCTTTTACAAATGTGATTTTTATTCTTAAAATGAATAGTAATATTTGTCATATTTATGCTAAATTTTAGATAATTCTAAAGAATCTATCATCCTTAATCATTTTAAATACAGCTGTGTGCTTGTAAACTGACAGTTTACAATATTTCTTTTTCCATGTCAATTTCTAGAATTTTTCTAAAAACATTCAGTTTAGTAGCATTGAACTAGAATGCCTCATTGCAACATTATTGAACAGTTATCACGTTTATTTGTAATAATTACTAATTAAAATATTATTCATATAAATTATTTATAATAATAAATCCTTATGCAGTTAAATTATCTCCACATAAAACAAATTATTAAAAATTTTATTTCCAATGCTTTCAAAAAATATAAAATATCTAAAATAAATTTAACCAAAGAGTTGAAAGCTCTGTATCATGAAATTTATATAACATTGATTAATGAAATTAAATAATCCACAAACAAAAGGAAAGATACTTTATGGTCATAGGAAGAATTGATAGATGTCCATCATATACAAAATTATATAGAGATTCAATATAATATCTGTCAAAATTCCAATGATATTTTCCACAATAGTAATAATAAAACAAAAACTTCCAAAATGTGTGTGTAGACAGGAAAAGACTCAAATATAAATAGCAAAAGCAATCTTGAGCAAAGGAACCAAGCTGGATGCATTATGCTAGTTGATCTTGAAGTGCTGTGTTCTACAAAACATCAAACTAGTACACAAAAGACACATAGAGAATGGAACAGAAGAGTGAGACCTGAAATGAATCAGTTAATTTTTGACAAAGGTGCCAGGAACACACATTGAAGAGAGGATAGTATATTCAAAAAAATGTGATGGGATGTCTGGATGTCCACATTGAGAAAATGAAATCAGACTTTTATCTCACCCCTTTTACCAAATAAATTAAAAGTGGATTAATGACATAAATGTAAGACTGAAAACTGTAAAATTATAACACCTTTAGAAAGAGATCCTTGACACTGATTTGGGTAGAGATCTTTTCTCTATGACCCTCAAATTCAGATAATATAGCCAAGAATAAACAAATGGGGTTACATTAAACTAAAGAGGTTTAAGGCAACAAATAATTTATTTTATTTTTAAAAACAGCAAATAATTTTAAGAGCAAAATAAAATATATGTTATAGAAAACAGGGAGATAGACATTTTACAGATGAAAAGGAGAATTAGGGTTGGCAGGAGAGGGGAACAAAGAGAAGACCAAGTAAAGGGAAGTAAGATGTGATCTGTATATGTACCAATTGCCCATGGTGAGTATATTTATGATGTATAGCACACATATACTGATGAAAAAATAAATTAAGAAGAAATAGAATTCATAAAGTTAAAATGTTACCAGGTTTTTTCTTTTTAATCTGTTTTTATTTCCCAGGTGAAAGGCAATTTCCCTGGTGTTGAAACAACAGCATGATAGCCGGTGCCTTCACTCTTTCTCTGTGTGTTGTGTGGCTACAATCTGTTTAATTCAGCACAGAATCTGGACTCTTTTCCTTGTGTTTCTTTCTCTTGTGGCTGTACTTGTCTTCCTGTCTTCTTTGTAAACTCCTCCAGGGCAGAAAGGCATGCTCCAAAGTCCTTGCAGAACATTGATTTACCTTAACAATATCTCTTGTTTAGCACAACACAGTATTTTTTAAACACAGTATTAAAAGGAGAGGAACAGAAGAAAAACAGAAGACAAGAGAGAAAAAGCAGAGTAAAGAGAATTTACAGAAGGAAAGAAAATATTTGCAAATCATAAATCTGATAAAAGGTTAATATCCAAACATATAAGAAACTCAAGCAACTCATTAACAAAAACATAACCACCTCGATTTGTTAAATGGCCAAAAGATCTAAATGGATATTTATGAAAAGAATATATACAGTATAAATGGCCAGCAGAAAAGTGTTTTATAAAATGCCTATTATCTCTAATCAGCAGGAAAATTCAAATTAAAACCACAATGAGATATCACCTCTTGCCTGATAGAATGGTTATCATCAGAAAGACAAAAGACCAGGAGAAGCTGAAGCAGAAGGATCCGAAGTTTAAGACAGGACTGGGCTAGTACTGGGCTCACTGCCACCCTGGACTATGTGCCTCATCCCTGTCCCGTAAACCCACAAGAAAATTTAAACAATGACAAAAGATATCAAGTGCTGTTTAAAGGGAGAAACCTGGGAACCCTGATATGGTTGATGGAAATGTAGCTTAGTATAACTATTATGGGAAAGAATATGGAAGTTCCCCAACAAATTAAAAATAGAACTGGAAGCTCTAACTTCCTTAGAGCTCATTATTTTAACTCTCACACTCTTTTCTTTTTCCCTTTAAATAGCAATAGTGACAACTGCCATGTGCATTGTATAAAGTAATCCTTTTCAAATAGTAAACGTATCAACTTGGCACGTTGTAAATTCTTATTTTATTTTATTTTTTATAGTACCAGGACTAGAACTCAGGACCTTGCACTTGCGAGGCAGGCATGGTGCCACTGAGCTAAATCCCTGGCCCATGCAAATACTTATTGATTACATGAATGGTTACTACTATAGACATTCCTTTACTTATGATAGACTTGTGTTCTGATGAACTCTTCATAAGCTGGAAATATCATAAATGGAAAGGACGTTTAATATATCTAACTAGCAAGTATCACTGATGAGCCTACCCTAACTTACATTAGGTAACAGTTGGGTGAAACCATTAACATAAAACCAATTTCATAGCGAAATGCTAAATATCTCGTGCAATTTATTCAATACTGAAAGTAAAAAATCGAGTAGTTTGATGGGTATCTTTTTGAAGCATTATAAATTTGAAAAATCATAATTTGGGCCCTTCTGTACTGTTGAACTCAAGGAAGTATTTGACCATTTAATATCAACTGAGGAGGGAAGAGTGTAGAAAAGCAGCTGCATTACATTTCACTTTGCGAAATGCTGGTTCATGGTCATTGTTCTCATCCTAGGCTCTCACCCAAGCACAGATTTAATTAAATTTGTATTTCTTCAACTCCTGGTGCTTAATGGGATAGCATTTAATTCATCATACAGATCTAAGTTTATTTTCATATGTAGCATTTAAAGGTCATTTTGACCTATTATGTGAAAATTAATACCTTTATTTCTCTTGATGAATTTAAACAGCCAATTTTATCATGTTTGACATGTATTAGTTTAAGATAGTTGTAATGCAAGTATTATAAAGTACTCCTAACTAAATTGTACATTGACAGTTTTTTCTATGTAGCAAAGGCTTTGAAATGTGATTTTACGTTTTAAGAAACATGTTTATTTACCACGTGTTTCACTTGATCTTAATAAGAACCTTTTAACTTTTCAACCTTAATTTACAACCCATAGAATGATTCATCTTTAATATGAGCATGAGGAGAATTGCAAGGAAATCTCACCATTAAAACCAAGACATGATAATAAATTCAGAAGTAATTTGTCAAATAAAGGAGACCATTTAACCTATAAAAAACATAACTAAACAATGAATCAACTTAATTTTGAAGAAGTTTCTTGAAGGCAAAAAGCGATTGTGATGTTAAATCAACCTCTAAAACATAAATGATTTATGGAGATATCCCAGAAACAAGAAAATATAGGTCCATTCTTAAGATAAATGCACATTTAAAATTTTTTTCTTGAAATTCAGTGCTCTGGTATTTAATATGTTTGAAATTCTTACAAAGAGCAAATACGTTTTATGAAGATAGATCTTGTGTCATCAAATTTTAACTTGTATTCTTCCTGTTCTAAGCACTCTTGATGCAAGTGTCGGAGTGTTGACATTTTAATAATTGCATTTTTCAAATGCTTGCCACTGTGGTATTTTATCCCTATGTTCCTTAATGGAAGATTAACAAGTCTCATCTATGCTGGGTTTTTATACATATGTCTGAAGTGCCAGAGATACTCTAGCTTCTTCAGTTTTGCATTTAGTGGAGTACAGTCAAGAAAAAACAATAGCTTTTTCTTCTGCCCATCACTGGCTGGGGTCCTTGCACCGAAAGGAAGATTTAAAAAAAAAAAAAAAGCATGTGAATGTATTTACCATGAGATTTATGTGACACATGGTTCATGAAGATAAAGACACAAAGAAATAGTTACAAAAGAGTGGTTTGTTGCTGGGTTTGATGAAGAGTATAAGGAAGATGATAGGATAAAGAATATGAGGGCCCGGGATTTAACTCAGTAGTTACACTGCCTGCCTCAAAGCACAAGGGCCTGAGTTCGATCCCCAGTACCAAAAATAAATAAATAAATAAATAAATACATACATACATACATAAATAAATAAAATAAAAGAACGAAAGAAAGAATATGAACAAACATCACAAATTAGAAAACTCTGCAAGGCCTATTTGCTTAGACATCTGGCTGTGTTGCTTTGTCTTTGGCAATAAGATTTCTGCTCTTTGGTTACAGAGCTGAGTACTTCTCCCCGAAGGGTCTTAAATCTGCTTGAGCAGAAAGTCAGAATGTCTTTCCTGAATTTGTTGTTCCTCAAATTCTTTTAGCTTAAAATATTCAAAGTGTTAAGTCATCCTGAACCTCACAGGGATTTGGATGGTCCTGGAGGCACACCAGTCATGGAGCATGGTGTTTATATTCAAGGATTCTCTGAAGTCACAGACTCCAGAGAACAATTTACACAGTTTACTTATAATGCCAGAACTCTTTCACGCAAACATAAAATACTGCGGTTTGAAAATGATTTTCAAAATCAAACTCAAGCTTTGCTTTGATACATATGTATAAGAATTAGGAGAATTTTACTAATTTCAATAGAGTTAAAATTTTTGTAGTGGCTTTCATTTAAATTTTTTTAAATTTTATTATATTGGTACATTTTAGGTATACAATACAATGACATTCATCATTGGAAATTTGCACCCTTACATAATCTCTCTTGGTTCTTATTTTCCCGCTTCCCCTGTCCCTCCGTTCAACCCCTCCATTCCTCCCTATTTACAAAGACTTTGTTTCCATTTTTTCATTTTCTCATAGTAATTCCATTCCCTTCTTTCTTTCCCCTACCCCTCCCACTTCCCCTTCCCCTTCCCCTTTGCCCCTTTTCTTCCTATTTCACAATTTGAGTTTTTAAATTCATAAATATAATCTCATTTTTATTTCTTCTCGGAGAATTTAAAAATACATAAAAAGTGCTAATACCACTATTCGTCCTAAAGCACTAACCATCTCTCAATAAGGAATAAACAAAATGAAAAAAAATTCAGTAGAGGGGAAAGATTCAGTAGATAAGGAAGATCTTTGAAAGTCTATGTGAATTGATAAAAATACAAAGTTTGATTCTAAAACTTCCTCTCTTGAAATATTTATTTTAGAGACTGTCATCATACACATTCTAGTTTCAATTCTCTATACATTTAGATAGCTCTTATGGACTAAGATTCTAGTTCTCTAAGAGGCCTTATTAAATGTCCCTAAGACATTTTAAATAAAGCAGGGAGAGAGAGAGAGAGAGAGAGGAAGAGAGAGAGAATAAATGAAAATATCTTCCCTCTTCCTGGAATTACTATTGTTTCCCTTCAGCACACTTCTGTTTGGGAAGCTCTCATTCCTTTTTACAATTCATTTCAAACATCACTTCTTTCCAAGATCTTTTCCTCATGGATATTTACTACTGCAGTGCTGTCATCTTAGCATTTTGTTCATAGCTACTGTTTCACTTATCACAGTGAATAGTCCTAATCTGTTTCTTAGGTTCATTTCACAGTCACACCCCTAACTGTGCTTACATTGGCAGTACAGATTGCACTTAATTTGTTTCCATATGCATACCGCATAGTAGAGGGCATGCCACATAATTAGCACTTTAACTATATTTACTGCAGGAGAAATCAAGTGCTTACATACTCTGTGATGCTCAATTTACACTATTTTTATATGAAGTGGATTACTTCAAATATGTTTTAAACCAGTTTGATGACATTGTCTACATTTTTCTATTCACTGAAGCCTACAGGAAAGGTCAGCTGGAACAGAAATTGATTCTTGTTCCCAACAGCACCAGGAATCAAACTCTACTTTCTTAAAACAGGAAAGTCAGTTATATCAATTAATATCTAACCCAAAGAGAAAAAGGAGATAAAAACAATATCAAATATTTATATATGACAATTTTTAAAATCATATGAGGCTAAGGGGTATAAATTATATTGATTCTGATTATGACTATCTTGGTAAATAGTATTATGTAGTGTTCCTTAAATGGCAGTCAGAATATTGAACAGGCCTCCAGTGAGTGTGAACAGTTGTATTGTTTTTTCCAGTTTACTAAGGACATTTATGACACTTCCTACAAATATACTAACATAGAGTGTCAGACATAATCACTGTTGATTTCCTATTACCTCCTATAATCTCATGGAACAATAAACCATTTGTCGTATTTTTAAGTTAGTCTGACCAGTATATTAATTGCTGAGATGGTGATGTGGAAATAGAGGAATCTTATGACATTTGTCCAGTATAAGGCCAGCCTTGTACTGGGGCCTCTATTTCTTTCTTTCTTTTTTTTGTATAGAGCTTCTGGACTCAATATGCCATAAGACAATCTTAGTCAAATGACATTTTTGCTATTTTTAAATGCCAGGCAACTTTTCAGTCAATTGGGTCACATCTGTGACTCTAGTCAAAAGAGGAATTACATTTTTATATTGGATTATGGAGAAAGTCACTGAACTTTTCTTTCTTCATGCCATAAAAAAATGAATGCCTTTAACTCCATTTTTCCTTCAAATTTGAAACTAATGAATACATTATGGATGTACTGTCAACACTTACAATCACAGTTGCGGAGTACTTGGAACATCTTGTCTGATCAGAGTGCTTTTAAATTTTACTATCCAGTTTCTTGGTATAGTGGCACCTAAAGCTTGCATCATGACTGAGCTGAGAGTCCTTACAACTCGAAGTTTGTAATATTAATAAATTGTAAAAATAAGAATATTTAGCATAGGAAACATAAACAATGTTTGGTATTTTCTTCAGTTGAATATAATTTCACATGGATTCAGTATAATAACTTCTCTTATTGGACAATTTAATTCACTCCTAGAAACTGAATAGTAAGGGCAATGTGAAACTTTAATCTAGAATATATAGTATAAGAACTCCATTTTGTTTAATTAATATCTATCACCAGTCTCATGGCTGTTTCTATAATAATCCAAATTTCAAAATCTAATTATTATTATTAATGTGGCAGTAATTTACTGTACAGATGTATGATGCTTATAGCTTTGGGGATAATTTTTACCCTAGTGTTTTCATGAGATGTGATTTAGTAGATGAGTTAATAAGAAGTGTTTCTTCAGGGCCAACTCTAAACAATATGACACAGTGGGAAAATCCAGTGCTCAGGAAAGCGGAAGATGCTGGTGAAAGTTGATAACACCAGGAAAGAACAAGAAAAAATGTTCAAGAAATCATTTACTGTGTTTTCTGATTTCAGCAGTTGGGGAACAATAGGAAATACTACAAAAGAAAACTGAGTTTTTCCTGCTTATAAAGGGTTATCTTCTTCATCCTTTTCTTAGAATACAGTAGTTCCTTGGAGATAAAGTGAATCTGAGCTCTAACTCTCACTTTGTGCTTGAAATTCGACTTACTAGGGTCAAAGTCCACCCTTTCATTTTTACAGTGAAGATGTAACTTCAAGGTTGTAGCAGAAACACTTAGAAATTTTGTGAAATTGCACCTCTGAAAATAGTTCAGAGATCTTGCAGGAATATTGCCACAAGAAGAAAGTCCTTTAGTTTGTCAAAGTTAATTGTTTTGGTTTGTTTTCCCTATTCTGTGGTACGAAATATATGACATTTGGTCCTAGCCAACTTCTGTAGACAGTATATCATTCTGTTAATGCTTATTCAGTAACCATCTGTTTTCTCTCCTATATTGGTATGTATAAATCTTCTTATAACAGGATTGTTTTATTTTTCAATAACACACAAACACAAGTGTGTGCAAGAACACCGTAGAACATTAAGAGGTACAGAGAGATTCAGAGTAAGCTTTAAGTCAAAATTTTATCAGACTTTATGGATATCTAATAAAGGATCACAGATTTATTCCACTTAGACTTAGTTCAGTAATTCCCCTGAGGTAAAGAAAATGGAAGTATTTCTATAGAAAATTATTCTAGTGAAATTTCCTTCCTTTCTTCTTTCCCTTCCATTTTATGTTTTTAGAATGTATATTATCATATTAACGCATTTTCATAAAATATGTGAACTTTTTTTCTTTTTTGAGTATATAATCAATTTATACTCCTTAGAGATAACTTTCTCTGGAATACATTTAGGTCAACCTCTGATCTTGCTACAATAAAGGAGAGAAGCAAGATGATTGTAGGAGAACAAGAAAGAATTTAAAGATTCAGAAAGGTAGGAGGACAGTAAATGAATATGATAGCAAAGTGTAGGAGATGGAAAACTCTTGCCATGTTTGGAAGAATATAGAAAAATTTATGCACATATTATGTAATGCATTTTGTGATGAAGTGGCCCATCCTGAATACAAACAGATTAACCAAAGAAAACAGATATTAGGAAGCTCAAATTTATCAGCATTTCCACTGACATTCTCATCAGTCACTCAAATTGAAAAATTTTATGATAGGTTTAGATAAAATTAATATGTAATACATTTTATTGAAAAATTCATGTCATATCCTTTTTCAATTAAATTGAATTTAACATTTAAACAAAAAATGTAACTTTAGAGAACTACATTCTCAGACATCTAATCTGCAAGGAAAAGAAACATTTATTAACATATCTCTGATTCTTAGTGCTTTGTACTTTTGCATATCTTACGGTATACAAAGGCAGTATAGTACTACTCAGTTTAAAGAACAAAATTGCTTGTAAAATCTAGACTTCCTAATGAGACAAAGATGTCTAATTGCAAAGGTCTTTAACATTTATTTCATTCACAGTAATTCTCAAAAAATGAAATTGAAATTAGGTCAATATATGATTAAAAGTATTTAAATTATAACAAAAAATTAAAGAACATTTCCTAATTGCTATTGTTTGAATGTGTTTCCTCCAAATTTGAGTGTTGAAATTTAATGTCCAATAAAACCCCTTGGGAGGTAGAATTTTGAACAGCTACTAGTCCCTTATAAATTGATTAATGAATTAATCCAAAAGGCTTGATGGGAGGACTTTGCCCCTTCTTCCTCTTCTATGATCTGCCCCATGAGGACACAGCATTGTTCTTTTTGGAAAATGTGACATTGAAAGCACCATACTGGGCAGTGAGCAACCCTCAGGGTACTGAATCTGCCAGTGTTTTTGTTCTTGCAATTCTCCAGATTCTCCAGAACTGTAACAAATAAAGTTCCATTCATTATAAATTACCCAGTTTCAGGTGTTTTGATTGAGAAGCACAAAATATACAAAGACACAAAAAATAGATCATTTTTAGTTTTTACTTTAAAAGGTTTTGTTTTGTTGTTCATTAAAAATCAATAAGAGCTGGGCTGGGGATTTAGCTCAGTGGTGTCACACCTGCCTTGGAAGGGCAAGGTCCTGAGTTCCATCCCAGTATAAGAAAAAAATAAGTAAAAGATGATTGGTCTCTTAATAATTGGTCACATCTTTTTTAATGCAATGAAATAGTACTCAAGAAATAATTACTAGGGGCCGGGATTTAGCTCAGTGGTTCTGCTGCCTGCCTCAAAAGCCCAAGGTCCTGAGTTTGATCCCCGGTACCCCCCCAAAAAAGAAATAATTACTAAAAAAAAATTGTACATCAAAAAAATTTGTAATTTAAATTTCATTTAAGAGATGCAACATCTAAAAATTCACATTCAGACTCTTTAAATTGGATTATTCTCTGTAGTTATTGAACCATTGTTGAATATATTCAAAATTTCTATGTTGAAGGAGAATTGTTTTAGACCAGATGTTAAACCCAAGTCTAAGAATCATAGATAGTTTTTGAAAATCTAGGAAAAAGAATATAATATATGTACAATACTTCCCACTCAGGTTTCAGTGAAAATTATCTTCCTGGAAAGAAACTAAATGCACATACAGATAATGAGAAGAAATGAAATAGAAATAAGAAAATAAAAATTTAAAAATTATCATATACTGTCTCATTAACACATGGTATTTGTTGAAAGAGAGGCTGCTTGCTGTCTCCTGATACTCTGCCATGTACTGTTTCTCCTCTGTGATGCCCCTCTGCCATGCCGCTTTGCCTTGACTCCAGCCAACTGTGGCCTGAAACTTCCACAAATTATGAGCTAAAATGAGCCTTTCTTCTTTTAAATTGTGAGTGTCAGGTATTTTGTCCCAGTAATGAGGAAGTAACTAAGAAAAATGTATAACTAAGTCAGAAAATTTAATTTCTTTCCTACCTCTATGATTCAATTCCAGGACTTTATAACTTTTATCTCTCTGAGTCTCTCTGTTTCTGTTTCTCTGTCTCCCTGTCTCTGTCTCCATCTCTCTCCCCCATATAAGTATATATAAAGCATATATTTTATTTGTGTTATCTTTATATATTATATAAGGGCCTAGGGTGTTTTTAGGAAAAGGAGTTTTTTTTGTTTTCATGGCTGATCTTCGGGAAGAGTAATTCTCATTTCTCTGGGTATCCTTGAGGTAAGTTGAGGGGTTATAGAAAAGAACTCAGGGGAAGATCATATAAAATTTTTGTTTCAAAGAATACTCCTGAGGCTGATATTTTTTCAAATCATTTTATGAACTCCAACATATCCAAAATAACTTTCAAACTAAGGTATGTGTAATAATAAGAAAAGGCTTAGAAAATGAATGCATCATATTCATAATGATACAATAATGAACTTGGATCTTTCTTTTAAAATGTAGGTATCAGAAGGATAAAAACTGTATTTTTAAATGAAATGAATATTGAAAATGAAGGATACACTTAAATTTTGAGGACTCTAGGAGATAATTCAACCTTAAAACTCAAGAAATTTGGTAACTCTTTTTCAATTTTTATTTTTTCTTAGTATGTGTTTGCAGTACATAATGATTACATTTCTCATAAGGATTGGTAAATGTATATAACACCCCCCCCCAGTTTTCTACATCTCTTAATCATCTTCCTATTTGAAAAAGATCTATTTCCCTACTTCCTATTATTGCTCTTTTATTTTACAGTTTTGTTTTTATAGGGTTTCTCATGTAAGAAGAACCATGGAATATTTAAGCTGGTGTGTCTGATTTATTTCACTTAACATTATGGTCTTAAGGTGCATCCATTTTCCTACAAATGAGTCAAGTTTATCATTTTTTTATGGCAGAGTAATACTACATTGTGTGTAAACACCATATTTTCTTTATCCATTTACCTGTTGATGGACATATAGGCTGCTGCCATGATTTATCTATTGTGAATTGTGCTATTATAACAATGAGTATGCAGGTATCAATGTGGTATGATATGTTTACTCTTTCAGGAAGATACCTAGAAGGGGAATACCTGAGTCAAATGGAATTTCTAGTTTTAGTTTCTTTGAAGAATCTCCATATTAATTTCCAAAATGGTTGTATTAACAACAAAGAATGGTTCCTGTTTCCTCACAGCCTCACCAGCAATTGTTATTGTTAGATTTCTTGAAGATAGCTATTCTTTCCAGAGTGAGATGGAAGCTCATCATTGTTTTAATTTGCATTTCTTAAATAAGAAATATGCTAAGTTTTAAAGAACATTAACAGATACAGTTGAGTACTGTTGTTATATTAATAAAGCTATTTAGATCCATATTTTTCTTGAATGAATGTATAAAATTAAATAAAAGAACTTAGAAAATGGAATGATTTTTTATTAAACATGCACATAGTCACACTTGCAAGTAATTTTAAAAATTTCTTCTCTTAGTTTTCTTTATAAAGTGATTTGCAAATAGTTGTTAACTCTGATCTCAAAGCAATTTTAAAATGACATGTATGAGTTCATGTTTCTGAGTATATATTTTGGTCTAAGATTATCAAATTTCAGGAAATAATAACATTGTATGTGAATTTAGTAGTGATTGCTAATGAATAAGGACACACACAAGAATAATGTATTATAGTTACATTTGAAACAAGAGGCTTGTATATCCCCTCTCATCTAGATAATCTCATTTGCAATCACAAATGTCACTATTATCACATTTTTTCAAAGTGAAATTGAAGGTTCCATGTAAGAGATGTCAGGACTGTCTTTATCAGCACACTGTGAGTTACCCTGTGGTCAGTGAATTCAGTCACAAGGAATCAGGAGGGTTACTTGCAGAGCAGGGTACTTCTGGAGAGATCTCTTAGTTTTGAAATCTAAAAAGCAAATAACCTCTTTGCTTATATTTTTGATCATGGAGGAGGTCCCTAAAAGCCTCATATGTTCAGAAATGGGGATCTAGGGTGTGTGACACTGAGAGTAAGGGTGTGCGATTACTAAATTAGCCCACTGATTGCTTTGGCACCGCCCTAAGCCCAGTATCCTAGATATGAGTATAAAAGGGGAAGAAAGAAACTGCTGTCTTCACTGTGGCATGTTGCTGCTGCTGCTTTTTTCTTCTGCTCTTCCATATCCCTGTCCCATCCCACCCTACCTTGGAGCTAGCTGGCTATGGACTGAAACTGTAAGCTCTTCAAACTGTGAGCTAAGTAAACCTTCCTCCTTTAATTTTGGATGTCAGGTATTTTGTCTCAGCAATGAGGAAAGTATTTGAGACACACACATTGAGTTTAATCTGTCATGAACTGAAATCCCCAACACTGTGGAACAAAATTTTTTTCTTTTCAAGTTGATTTCTCTCAGTTACATGTTACAGAAATGGAAAACTGGCTAACATACGTGTTTCTTGACAATTCACCTGTCTCGAATAGTTTAAGAAAATATCTGGCTACTTATTAAATTTCACAAATATATTTTCAATGTATCTTCAAAATTATGTGTTTTCATAATTTAACAAATGCAAATGTATCCATTTATGAAGTTATACAAAGTAACTTCCTGAGAAAGGTAATATTCTTAAAATTATAAGACAATATACAAAACTATTAATTGAAAGAGCAAAATTGAACTTCACCTACATATGGGACTTTATATTTTCTTGACTCTTATTTTTAGTTTACTTATTCTTTATATTTTTGAGTGAAATACAGTCATTTCATATGATCACTATGGTCTATATCACAGATAGTTGCATCATAACACTTTTATGTGTCATTAAAAATGAAACATATTGAAATGTGGTCATTTTACATTGAGCATTCTTCAATATATCAATGTTTTCAACTTCATTCCAAAGCAGAAAGTAAATAATTATTTGACTGAAAGTAGAGAACATTCTGTACAGTAATTATATTATTCAATAACAGAGAAGTACAGAGGCAGTGAAAAATACATGTTATTAGAAATAGTGGTAATTTCTAGAGTATGCTGAGATCTGTGTATTTATTTACTCAAATTTACCAAGTAAAATATGATGGAGTTATCAAAAGGAAGGGCCCACATTATAAAGTATTTTATGGTCAACAAATGTATTGCTTTCAGCACTTACCTATATTGTTTCTCTTATTGTAGTGAAGTTTGAAATGATCATAACCCAGAAGATTTACAAAAATAAGGAAAAGTTATTTCCTAGAAGGCATCAAGTAAAATTATTTTCATTAATTTATTTCTCACCTATTTTATGACAAATCCAACCTGTTCAGACATCTTCTTTTATCTACTTAATGGTGGCTCTTTTAAAAGTTTGACTACAGTTTCAATGTCCAAAATATCTTTAAGGGAATGTTATTTTCTTTTTTGTGTACTGTTGTGTAATTTACGATAATCTTACAAAAATAAAAGTTCACCTTAAATTTGACGACCCATGATAGCCAAAATAACCTTGAAAAAGCATAAGTTTATACATCTTGATAACAAATCTTACTCCAGAACTATAACAAAGAAAACAATGTGTTATTTGCATAAGGTTGGATACATGGACAAATAAAATAGAATAGAGAGTCCAGAATTAAACTCTTACAAAATGGACAACTCTTTCTTGCATGATGTCTAGAATATTCAAAGGGAAAGGAATATTTTATCCAAATAGTTTTAGGAAAAGGACATACAAAGAAAGAAGTTGGGCAATTTTTTACAATACATACAGAAATTAGCTGAAAATTTATTTAAAAACCTAAATATAAGTATAGATACTATCAAATTCTTGAAATCACAGATGCATTCCTACAACAAATATATTACTACCTGAATATTAAATAGAGCAAAAGGAAGTACAAAGAAAGTCATATTTAGGAAATTAAAGAAAAATTAAGCCAGTCTTCCTATTCCTGACTTTAACTTAATTAAAGTGACATTAAACATGAAAAAAAAAAGACTTGGTGGGAATATTTTGTGACATTGGGTTTGGCAATGACTTCAAGGAATGAACAGTGAGAATACAGGCAATAAAACAGAAAAAAAATGAATACCCTGAAAATTAAAGTAGTGTCTTAATAAGAATTCAGGATGAGTTATGAAAACAGAATACATTTGCAATGAAAAAGTTTATTATCACACTTTTTATCTGCCTTAGAGCTTTCAAAAGATTTACAATTCAGTATAGAGAATGAAGATATCTATTCAGAGAATACTAAAACTCAGTTATATCTTTATAAAATTTATTATAGGAGGGGGTCTATAACACATGGCCATTAGTCAGCAACTTAAAATTTGGAAAGAAAAGACATGCATATCCTCCCCATGTCGAATGTATTCTCTAGAAAGATATAACAAAGTGTGGTATAGAACTCCTATATCACAGACTCTGTGGACTGTTAACTGAAGTTAACCAGGCCTTGTAGAAATCTGTTAACTTGGTTAGTGCCCAGCGGGGTAGCGAAGTGGTCCACAGATGTTGCAGCTCTCATTATCTATACAGCATGTACGCTTTCCAGATCAGAAGATTTAACTGAAAAAGTGTGCCTCCTACCACTATGCAGTCCCCTTACTGGATTTTATAAAAGCCATCATCCCTGTTATTTTACCCAGTGGCTATTAACTTTAGTAAATTTATTTCTGGTTGTACATCAATTATAAATGGAGTATAGCATTGGCTTAATTTTTTAAAAAATATCATGAGCTATGATTTCTGGGAAGAAATTAACAACTCTGTACCATATTTTGCATGGTTTTCTGTCAAAAAGCACTCTAGTTGTGACAGAGATAGGTATCTGGAGCTCCATGAGCTTCACTTACAAGATACACCAGTACATAAAGATATTCCTCAACTTTGAGTAACACGACCAGAAATCAAAGTTACTCATTCTCTTTCTACCTCATGCAAATCATTTGCCAGAAAAAAATCAGTAAAAATTGCATGTATCTAATTTATACAGTTTTTCATACTTTAGAAATGAATAAATGAAGCTAAGCATCAAGATGACCATATGCAATGAAAATGAGAAAGAAAGGAAACATTCATCATGGCTATTCTGTCATTAGCATTTAAGCAATTGAAGATATGATCAATGAAGTATAGATTGGTGTTGTTCCAATTTGGTACAAACTCCTCAATATCAAAAAGTATAGACATAAATTATCAACATTTTCTCCAGACACAATAAAAGTATATAACTAATATCTTTGCTTGATACTAGCACAAAGCAGATATTGCCCCTTTTCATACTCAGTAGTATAGTTGAGCCTCAGCAAGAAAGAAAATAATAAAACCAGTGTAGTATCCAGTGGTAGTTTTGGTGGTAGAAAATGAACTAATACAAATGAAAAGGGTTTATAAATATCACTTACCTCATTTTCTATAAATTATTCTTGATATTGATGGCACAATATTTTTGAATTCTGCCTTGACTGCTACATGTTTGAGCTCTATCTTAATCACAACTTTGCTTTTCAATAATTATGTCTTTTATGAACTTACTTACCTGCACAGTTGTTCTATTGTTAGCTGACCAATCAAGCAGTGAAATAAAGCATGTTTCCTGCTGTGAGGTTTCTCCTTTATCACTTAATGAAGATAATAGGTGGCTTCAAAAAGTCAACAAGATGGGAAATAACGTCAGTGATGTTCTATAGCTGTTATTCTTCTTCAACAATTTATATGTCATAAATAATTACATCAACTTTCTGACAGTTTCTTGTGACAAGGAAACTGACAAAAATCTTCTCTTATTCTATCTAGAGAAATATAAATTCATCAACCTTTCTTTTACTTCACAATACAAAGTTTTAGAAATTGTAGGTAGTTTATGCTATTTTAAATATCATGATAGCATACATGTTATGGCTCAGATTGTTTCAAATCTTTTTGGGGATTAAAATAATTGACAAAATTCTAGTAGGGAAGTTGGACAAAAAAAGTTTGAGTGACTAAATATAAACATAGATATTTCTTATGTATATTTCCATTATAATTGTAAAATGTGTTAATAATTAAATTTTAGTATTTCAAATCCACCAAAACTTGATTAAGATGTCTCCTTCATTATACCATAATTGTATTTTAAATATAATATATAGTTATAGTCAAACAGTATTTGTAATTATTCATAATTAACTGGACAAGAGAGCTCTTCTGCTCATGATTGGACATAAGGTAGACTATGACATAACAATGGACACATTTTTTTTAATTCACAATATCTGTCACATGTTTAATAGATTTAAAGATGGTGTCTTTTCTATAGCAAAGCAGCTGTTTCTGTATTCACTAAACCCTTTTCCACTAAAAACATTTTTGTGAATGTAAACTTCTGAAAATCTTTTTTCATATTACTTTCTTCAGATTTTCTCCATTCTTTAAGGTGGACAATAAATGCAAATGCGTTAATTTTGAAAGGAAAATATAAAGAATATTGTCCAGTAATTACATATAATCACATTTAGTGAGTATACACACTTTTCATATTTGTTCAGAATTTTTCAATAGAAACAAAATAGAAATTATTACCTCTATTACTTGTTACTCACCTTGATTCATTTCCCACCCAGACCCCCAAGTTTTGTTATGCTGGGAATTGAACCAAAGACATCAGACAATCAATTCTAGGCAAGTGCTTTACTTTTATTCTCAGACAAGATCTTGCTATGTAGCCCAGGCTGGCCTCAAGCTAAGTGCTTTACTTCTAAGCTATAGACCATGCCCCATTTCTCCCTTCCCAAATGTACTTATGATTAATAGATTGAATGATAAAGATAATTTATTTGCAAGATCTGTCTTTAACCATACATATATTTTATTATAGTTATTGTTATTTCATATATATATTTTATAAATAGATTTGTACTGCAAATCTTTGTTTAATATTTTGACTTCTACATTAAAATTCATTTTGTAAATCTGCTTCTGTTCAAATGGACTATTTTCACAAGGATTGATCTAGTAAATATTCAGATAAAAGTTTTCTATGACATACTTGTAAAAGGTTATTTAGGTTACATACTGGAATTATATGTTAATTCACATATTAATTACATTTAAAATATGACAGACAATTCCAACATATTATATTGGGGTTGTAACAGCTTACCTTCTCACCAGAAGAGTATGACAGTTTCTATTTCTCTGATAGGTTCCCAATGCTTATTATGTGTTTTTTTTTCCTTTTTTTAACTGCTTTTTTTCTATTTAATGGACATAAAATTGTATGTTAACATGTTTCTTATTATTTTTTCTTTAATTTCTGACAAGTCTGGATATCTTAATATGTTTATTTTCTGTTTCTAATGGTTTTCACTGTGAATACTGTATTTGGTTTATATCATTTGACCTTTGGCTACTACATGACTTGTTTTTAGT
Source organism: Heterocephalus glaber (assembly GCF_000247695.1). Next base: position 24,534,448 of record NW_004624753.1, on the reverse strand, counting down.
GATTTGTTGAAGTTTTGTATACATTATAAATGATAATTATCTCCATATTATGTGAAACAATGAGGTCAAAATTCAGCCATCACCTTTCAACAAATATAAAGATAGTCCCTTCATGCAACACACTCCAAATCTCTACCAACTCCTTTTCCTTGTTTGCTGTAGAAGGGATCCATGCAAGTTAGAAATACTAGTTTTGCTCTCCTTCAGGGTACTTTCATCAAAGTTAGAACAAGAGCTCCTGGGTGCACAGGAATGGACAAAGTTTTGTTTGCTAAATCTTGATTCCACAACTTGTATATGCTTAGGTCTGTGGAAGTAGCTGGAGAGATCTGCCTTAACATGTGTGGGAAGAAAATGACTCAGATGTCGCCTGGAAAAAAGTCTTCCTCACTTTGCTGGGCAGTAGTAATGGATTCTCTACTCAAGCAGGTAGCCACCAACCACTCAGCTTTAGTAGTCCAGAGTTTTTCTACTCAACCTTTTCATGTCCACCATTCATGGACTACATAAATGTTTTCTCAATGTTTCCTAGATGTTTTAAATTCCTTTGGAAGTGCTTAGATTTTATCCAAGCAGATATTATTAATCATTTTATATTCAGAATTATTTTGTAACCTGTTTTTCACATTAGTACCATGCAGAGCTTCAATGCTTACAGGGACTCATTCTGGAGCTTTCCTGGGGATGGCCTCTTCGCTGCCTTAGAACCTAAAACATTTGAGTCAAAAGTGGACATGCTATTTGTTGTTGTTGTTGTTGTTGTTATCAGACAATCACATGTGTAGCTCCTGTAGCTAGCTCTCCATTAAAGGAGGAGGCTGGATAGGGTAACAAAGCTGTTATCTTTTCAGCAACAAGTATGCATGACAAACCGAATATACCCAAGTTTGTTTCAACTTAGGATTTGAAGTTAGAGTGTTTTCAAGTCATTGTTATAATGATTATTCATTTATTTCTGAATCTAAAAACAGACTCCTGAGTCTTAGAAGGAACAGTTCTGTTCTTTGTGGAATTTTTCACTTACTGCACCACTATCTGTTTTTCCCAGTTATTTTCTTGCGAGCATTATTTTTGTGCACTTAAATCTGCATAATGATCCAGCCATCCATTATTTTCCTTCTAAGCCATTTTATATATTCTGAAAAAGAGAATCAAATAAGATACCACACTGAAAATTGCTTATTTAATAATTTCCGTATTTCAAACAATGGATCTTAACATTTCCATACGCTTTGCAAGTGATCTTCAGTGATTTTAGTGTAAGAAATAAGAAAATTAATGTTTTTAATATAGAGAAATTTTCCTCAATACAGGCAGGAACATATTTCTATTTTATATCTAGGTTTATATGTGAAGCAGACAAATAACAAGAATAGGAAAAACTCAGGTAAGATGGCATTTTACAAGCCTTAGTATAATAATTATGTAGATATTTTCCTACCTGATAGAATTCATTCAGTTATCAGTAAATTTAAGTTTCACGAAGAAAATAGAATCATTAATATAGCCATACATACATTTTTAGAACTAAATGCAAATCCCCATTCATTAACCAGCCAAGTTAACTCATATTATAGTTTATTTAAATGTGATTCTATTATCATCTTCTTACAAAATCCACAATAATTATATATTAATTCTATTCTTTCCACTTGTAATATCTAAAAACATAAAGAGCTTATGAAGCAAATTGCATGTAGACTCTTCAAAATCTTTAGTTATCTTCCCATTCATTATATTTTTAGTAATTCACTTTACATGTTTTATCATATGCAAACTTTTTTTATAAAATCTGTTTTTCTTTGAATTTCATTACTCTTGTATTAAGTGGCATGAAAATTAAGTGCTGTATTGAGTCAAGTGGCATCAACATGTTTGGGAATAAATGCAACCAAATCTTTTCAATCTTAAATTGGAGATCTTGGTCATAGGTTTATTGAAGAACAACATTCTGCTAGCTATAAACATGCAGTATCCTTGGTCACTGTCAGATGTTTTATACAGTGATTTAAAAATAACTTGGGGAAATAATTAGTGGGGAAACTAAACGTAAGTTAATAACTAGCCTTTGAACATAGTACTCATTTTTTTTAAACTGTTCTTATTTTCTCTGATGACAATTTTTTCCCAGTCATCAACATTTGATGAGTTTAACATTTCTCCTTGGAACAATCTAAAAAATTCATCACATAGTGCACAATTTATTAAATAAGCCTCACCATGAAAGTAGAAGTCAACGTGTGACTTTACTGAAAATTAGAAATCTCTGGCTTTCTCCCAGCACCTGATACTGACTGACAGAATTAGCAGTGTCTGAGGGCAGAGCTGGTCCTGTTAGGGCCCAGACTCTCAGGATCCACCTCCAGCATTCTGTGGGGCATTCTACTGGAAACCCTCTCCCATTCTCTCCTGGGTCTTTCCACTGCTACTCTCTCCAGTTGCTCAATGCTGAGTGCTCTCCAGGCCTTGGACAAAGGGGTGACTGCAGAGAGTTTCCTGTTTATTTAGGACATGCCAGGTGTGAGTTGAACCTCTGATACCAGGGGAAAGACATGATTTTCTTTTGAAAATTAAATTCTGTGCATATTATCTTTCCTTAGTCTGTCTCAGTCAATGGATGCAATGGAAGGTTTGAATTAGTATCATACTACTATTAATCTAAATTTTGGAATGTTTTGCCCCAACTTTTTCATCCCTATCTTCAACATGGCACTTTTAAAATATTTCTGGGGAAGCAGAGTTTAATTTCTTTAGTATGTTTGTAATATGTAATTACATTCACCTTACAGTCACGTTGGGGAATTGGTACACATGGGTATATCACGTCTGAATCACCTTTACCTCCTCTTTCCTCCTCTTCTCCTTTCTCTCCCCATTCTCAGATCCCTTCCCATTCCACAATGTCCAACTCCCTGGTGCCTATCATCTGTCATTTATTTTTCTCTTCAGATAATTTGATTTGTATTTCTCATAAAAGAGAAGCCATGTGATATTAAACTTCCTGTGTCTGATTCATTTCAGTTAGCATTTTGGCCTTATGGTGGGAATGCAGGCTCACTTCTGTTCATGAAGGCTTCTTGTTTTTCCTTACTGATTGTCAGCTGCAATCAGACATTATGACTGAAAGTCAGAATTAGCCATGATACTCTCCTGGCTACCTTAATATCAGACAGGAAATAACTAGTTTCCTGGCTTCATGTCAGATAAAAGTATCCCCTTACCTGGCCCTTGTAAATAAAACTGATACCATTTTCCACCAGGGTGGATTTGGGAGAATATCAGGGTAAAATTCTTATTTCTACCATTAAATTCTGTTGGTTCAGTAGCAAATAGTAAAACTCTTGCTCCTGTATCTTAAATAAAGGGTTTAGGGAGAGGTATCTTTCAATTTTTACTTGAAACCTTCCATGTTCTTAGGATTAAAACATGAATCGACTCAGAGGCTAGACATGGGAATGATCCAAATTACTACAGCATGTCGTGCAGAGAATTGGCCCTGTGTGAATGGGCTGGACTTGAAAGCAAAATGAGATGCACAGAAGCATAATGGGTATGTCCTTCCAAGTCATCACACTGTACTTAACTCCAGTTACATTGATAAGGTCGTGGTTCTTAATTTAAATACATCATTATCCTGATGCTATCAAAAGCTCATTTTATCTCTTGTGATTATTGTGTAATATTATTTAAAACAAAATGACACAAATTTAAAAGTATATATCAATGCATATTTTGTCCTAATTATACACTCAGGAATTGAGTTTTAATTATATTGGTTTCATGTTCATATATTATGGAAGTCAGAGACTTCAGTGGAAGTAATCTAATTACACGTGACGGGTTTGCTCTGTTATGTGTATGCCAGAGTTTCTAGGAAGAGACACTGAGAAGGTGAGAAGGGCTGGCTCAGTCTCCAGGTCATGCTAAGATGGCCCAAGGCCACCACGAGAAGCTTTTTAGGTACTAACTACTTTTTTGTGAATTATCATACAGCTTTTGTTAATTTAACTGTTTCATTATTAAAATTCCCACTATCAGGCTTATCCTCTGTCTCTTCAAGTTGGGTATTATAGACCTTTCTTGATGAACCTTTGGAAGGTCCATTCCCTATTCACTGGCTTTTCATTTCAAGTCCACCCTATGTCTCCATTAGGCTTGGGAAGAACACAGGCTCTGGCTCTGGTCTCCTTTGCCTCTGGAAGTTTCCTGGTTCCTTGCTTTAAATTCTAAGAGCATTCTCTTAGAATTTCTGGCAGATAATTGTATTGAGACGCTCTTATAATCACATGTCAAGACACTTAAGCCTGGGCTCAGCCAAGTGTGTGCTTGCCACACACAGATTTGCTGTTTGAAAATCCTCTGGCTGTGTAGTGCAGATTTTTGAACTATTAGCTCTGCTTTTCTAACTGTTGAAAGCCTGGCTTCTTTTTTCTCACTTGGATGATTTCATCTTTGAACAAAGGACCTAAAGTGTATAAATTAAATGAGTTTTACCTTCCTAAATGAATCCCACATTTTTAATATAAAAATATAATTGCATTGAAAAATTAGTCTTAATTTTCACCTATACAAGTCAAAAGATAAATATATCAAGTCTAAAAGATAAATTGTTCCACTGGAAGTCATGAGACCTAGGTTCCAACATTCCATCTGTTATTAATGATCTGCATGGTTATGGAAAGTCACTTCAACTCTCTAGAGTTCAGGGACTAAACTGTAATGTGCTGGATTCAAAGGGTATTTTTTTATTCATTAAAGTTTTTGGTACATTCTAGGTGTACAATATGATGACTTTCATCATTGGGAATTTGTACCTTTACGTGATATACCTTGGTTCTTATTTTTCCCCATTCCCCTGCTCTCTCTTCCACCCCTCCAGCCCTACCTATTTACAAAGACTTTGTTTATGTTTTTTTCCTTTTCTCATATTTATTCTGTTCCCATCTTTCCTTTCCCCTGCCACTCCTACTTCCCCTTCCCCTTTGGACCTTTTCTTCTTATTTCACATTATCTATTACACATTTTGATACCTATTTGCACTTTGAGCTTCTCCCACCAGAGAAACTATTTGCTATTTACACATGTGTGTCCTATTTATTTCACTTAAGAGTATGGCCTCAATGTGCATCCATTTAAATATAAATATAAATTTAAATATAAACATCTCCAGTTTCTCATTTCTTGTGGCTGAGTAGTCCTCCATTTTATATTTAAAACACACATTTTCTCTATCCAGTCTCCAATTGATGGGCAACTGGGCTACTTCCACATTTTAGCTATTACAAATTGTGCTGCTATGAACATGGGTGCACATATATCACTGGTATGATTCTTTTAATTCTTTGGGGAAGATACCCAGCAGGGGAATAGCTGGGTCAAATGGGACCTCTAATCCTAGTTCTTTGAGGTATCTCCACACTGATTTCCACAGTGGTTGCACCAGTCTGTGCTCCCACCAACAGTGGAGAAGAGTTCCTTTTTCCCCACAGCTCCACCAGCATTTGTTATTGGTTGACTTCTTGGTAGCAGCCATTCTTCAAAGAGGATTTTTAAAGTCAAATTTATCTCAGAATGGTGAATTAATTAAATTATATACTAGAGACCCTAGGAACAAATTAGAAAAGAAATCAAGAGGAAAAGAATGAAATATCTGCTTTGGCTGTTCCATGAGCAATGGATAACGAAGGATTGGCTCTTATAGCATCGTACGCAAATTGGAATGATGCAGCACTACTGACCCACTGGCACCCTATCATGCTGAGTTGTGTTTATGTCTTCTGATTTATTTACATTTCTTTGCATTATCTTTCTCTAAAAAAAGAGAGAATCTCTTTTAAAAAAAGACTTTTAAAAAACAGGAGTAATAAATTTACAACTGCATGGCAGATATCAAATTCATATTGGTTTCAAATTCATAACTTTGTTCCCCTAAATGATACACATTAGATAAATAGGCTAAGAGAGAGGCAGAATTCTATTATTTGAATCATATTTCCAGATATTTACTAATAAATATTATTGTCATTCACATTTTTCTGAATGTTAAATGTAGTGCAAATTGAATACACAATGTAATATTTACATACAATATATCAACACTGTTTTACTATATACCACATATATATCAGTAAATTTAAAATATGAGAATCAAAGATTTTGAATTATATCATCAATGCAATATTGATGACAACTATAGCATTCCCCATTCTCTGTAATGAACCAATGATTAATATATGTGTATACATATACATTTTTTTTATTCTGACTAGTTTCTTTGATTTTAGTTTTAGTCTTATTTAAATATAAGCACGTTCATGGATACTACTCTGAATCACAGGAGTGCTTTTTACACCATGGGAGTTGTTTTATAGTCTTAATTCATTAAGCTTTTTCATCCTTTCCACCTACACCAGAAAAAATATCATCAGAGAACCAAAATGAGGTGTCATTTTGTTCTCAGGAGAATATATTTTGTTCAATTGTCATAGAAATTCCAATGGATTATTTCATTCTGCATACAGATCTTCTCAGTCAAATCTATATCCATGAAAAAATATCACCAAGCAATCAGTGGTATCACAGTGTTAGTAGGGAACTTTGCTCATTAGAGGTTTTGGTAATTGGCTGTAGTGAAGATTCTGATATAATTTTGAGTCATTCGGTCACAATGTATCTATAAAAACTACCAGCCAAGGTTACTAGAGCATAGCATTACTTACAAAATAAAAGTACAAATGTATAGGTCAAAATATATCTATGCTGTTAGTGAAGAGAATGCAACATATTTTTGACACTGGAAAGGACTTTGAAAATTAGCAACTGTCTCCTTTTATAGATCAGGAAATTGAAATTCATAGGTACAGAGATTCTCGTGGTCAGATACAATTAGTAGCAACAAGAAGAGGAAAGCCATGGTCTCGAGATTCTCAGTCCATTGCTGTTTCCACTTCACCTGCTGCATGTTCTCTTGATAGTGGGTCAGAATTTAGTCTTGCTTCATGACGTGGTGCCTTGGAATTAACCATGAATATTCTATCTCATTTTCTTTTCTTTTTTTGTGTACACATAATTAGAGAAAAGTTTCATGGATGTTGTGTACAAATCAAATCATATGAAAAATTGGAAACAGTCTTTTCTTACATTTAGGCAGTAAATTATTAAAAAATAAAATTTAGATTTGCTGCTTAATATATGATTATCTACCCATCTAGCTAACTGTCAGTGAGTCCCATACAGGAGTTTACTGCAGGATGCAGCCCTCTCTCTCTCCCTCTCTCTCTCTCTCTCTCTCTCTCTCTCTCTCTCTCATTACATTCTGTTGCTGCTAATTATCACAGATGTGTTGATGCTGGGAACAGTGTGACATTCTCCCCTTGCCTGCAATGACCACTGCACTTTGTCGTTGCTGCCTCCTGCGAGTACGCTTTCCTTCAGTTCTTATTCTCATATTCATGATCCAGCCCTGGAAGAAAACTACAGGACACTAAACTTCTCATGAAGTTTTCCTATTTCCCTCCTGAAAACTCTGGAGATGCATAGAGCTAGAGTAGCTATCCCGTCTTGAGCTATCAAGCATGAGGAAGCATGATTTTCACAAAATGAATTATGTCTCATCTCATCGACATGCTCTCCACTCATCATTTTAAGGATATGCATAAGAACATCTTGCTTGAAGATCCATTGATAGTCTCTTTAAGTCAAAATCATTCTTTGACTGAAAATTCAAAACAAATTAATGTGAAGAAAAACTAAAATAATTATGTTTGTTTTCCTATAAATTGAAAAGTAGGTGATAAGTTTATTTTCTGAACCAAAGGCAACACATAAAGAGGCTTACTTTTCAAGCTGTTTTTAATTTTACTGAGATAGATCAAAGCCAACCACTGAGTAATTGTTGAGCATGAGGAAACCTCAAAAGTGCAGATTTTAAAATTTTGCTTCATTATATTAATTTTTGGGCTTCATTTCCTAAATTTACTTATATTGTTGCAGTTTTATAAGCATACATTGATCAAAAAATATCCAGGAGATTAAATTTAAAAATTCTCCTATTTAACAGAAAGGCTACTGTGTTGTTTTCCTCATATGTCTTTTGGTTTACTGTCTTCAACTCTTTGCCATCAAATATTTCATTCCTTATGTTCTCAACCTTGTCCATCTTATTTCCTCATTTTCCTTCTCATCTTCCTTTTGTCACTAGTTTTATTTGGTCAATACTAATATTTTCTCATTAACATTTACAAGCATTTGATGTATGCAAACAGAAGTGGAGTAAACAGAGTAAGAGAATGTACTAGACTATTCTAGATTGTCTGGAGCAAATTTATTTTGTTATACAAATTAGCAATGATGATTAGAGAGGGGACATAGTTCTAATGAACAGAAAATGAATTCTAAATTTTTGGAAAATCAATAGTTTTTATACAATGTGCAGTGACAATTACCAGCTGTAGGAATCATATTCCCAGTAGCCTCTTCGAAAGCAGCTAAGTGATAGATTTTCTTACAGTTAGGAGTGCTGAAATTCTAACACTGTATGCACAGATACATACTATACAAATTCAATTGAAAAATGAAGTATGAATATCCATCTGATATACACAGATGTCTAATTTGTTCTCCAGTATATTGTAAGTATACTGCAGTCAGTAGAGTAAAATTTGCATAATAAAAGAGGAGACCAGTATGTGTAAATACTCCAAGTAAGAGAGGAGTCTCAGGAGCTAATCATTAGCAAGTTAAAAGAATTATTTTTTCTATTCCTACATTGCTTAATTTATTATAAGTATTCTATAATGGAACATCCAGCAGGAAAACAATAGTTAAAGTTGGTGTGTTGCTTCCATCACAAATCCCCGTTCGTGTATGATTTATAACTTGGTTGTTTTAATTTGCTTTTCCCTGAAAAGTGATTAAGCTGTGAATCATTATTTCTTAAAATTAATTTAAATCAGTTTGTTCTATCTTTCTTCTTTTGCCATCAACTAGAAAAGCACAAAAAAATGTCACATGGGACATCACAAATTCTATGTTGCTGAAAGAGGGCAGCTGCCAACAGGAAACAGATAATTATCATTCAGACATTCATTTTTAAATCCCCGCTGGACAAAATGAGTGTGGAGTGTTCTTGGGCAATTCCATCCTCTTTCAGAAGCCAGGTTCTTCTGTTCATCAACAGAGCACATTTGTGATTAAAATTTGCAGTAGTGCAATAATAATTGAATTTTAAGACATCAAAAACTACAAAAATCAAATGTAATATTAACACCTTCTTAAAACCTGAGTGAACTGTGTTTTGTTCAAATATGCAAAGTATTACAAGTCTTTTTAAAAACTATGGATTGAATTTTATGTTACAGCAGTTTGAATATATTTCTTATTTCTCCCTTTGGGAAAAATACACCTTATATTTAAAATCATGCAGAAAACCACACATGAATACAAATCTTACTTTAAATAATAGAAAAGTTTTTCTTTTTATTAAAGCTGTGTATTTTTGCACAAGTTCACCAAGTGCCATAAACATATTAATGTAGTTCATTTTAATATAAAGAAATATATATATATATTACTTAAAATGTTTAATCAGTTTTTTTCCTTTTGACACATATGTAGTGTATAATTATTTAAAAGTAATTTGTAATTGTGTAGTGTTCTGGAAGATACGTATTCCCTATAAGCTCTCCAGCCATCCTCCTATAGTGGCCATCTGTTGCTGGTCTGACCCATCTTATATTGCCCTATTCACATATTGACCTAACTCATCCTCTTCAGAAAACTAATGTCCTTTCCTGATTTTACTTAACATCTATGTGCTGATAATGCCATAATTTATTACTCAAGTCCAAGTTTCTAACATGCACTGCATGCTACTATTCCATATGGCATCATGTCTCCATTTAACAGAAGTTTCCAAAGCAAGTGATACTCCACTGGACAAGCACTGAATAATTTATATTTTCTCTCCAGGCTCCCTTTATCTTTTCTTTTACTCATAGTGAAAATTATAGCTATGTGTGCTGCTCTGCATGGCATGCTGTTCATCACTTTTATTGGTAGGTACTGCTTTTATCATTGGCACTTACTGGAAAACCGTTCTAGAAAATAAAGGATTCCCTAATGCCTCGTGTAAACCTTAGTATAACGACACCTCAGCATATTATCTTATACTTGAATATTTATTTGGATTTATAGTTATATCCCTGAATAAAAGATGGCCTGGATGTGGTCTGTTCCCCATAATTCACATGTGGGAAGCTTGCTCAGCATGATGGTGTTTAGGTGGTGGGAGCTTTAAGAGGCGGGGCCTCATGGGAGGTTCTTTCAGTTACCGGCAGGTGTTGCCCACAGAGTTAATGGTTGTAGTTCACACAGGACCCTGAGTTCTTCCAATGAGAGCATTATTGTAAAAAAGAAAGACTGGATCCTCCTCCTCACGCTTTCTGTCTTGCAAAATGACCTCTCAGTCTCACATGGGATCTTTCCATTATGATGTCATCCACTATGACCTCCTTACAGAACCATTCCCTAGACACTGAATCTCCAACCTGGAAGTTAAACATCTTTTCTTAAATGTACCCTGACTCAGATATGTTGTTACAGTAATAGAAAAAAGATTAATCCTGGAAGGAAAACTGCTGAGTGGTCCTCTTAGTATAACTAAGTACACCTGAAAATGTGGAGCCAGCCTCAGAACTGAGTTATTCAAAGAGTTTAAAAGATTTTGGAGGAGCAGCTAAGAAAAAGCCTATAATGCTCTAAGGGAGGCATTATTGGTGATTTTAGTTAGAACTGGGATGGAAAGTAGACCAAGGAACTTGTTTAAGATGAAAATGAAGTTTCAATTGAAAATTAGGGAAATGATCAGCTTTGTTCCACCACTGCAAATAACAATGATTAACACTGTCCGTGCCCTCATGCCCTATGGTGGCCAGATATGAGATGGATGGACTAGTATATTTGGCCAAATAAAATAAAAATAAAAAACAATTGGTTGCTTTTTGACAGATTAATAGTGAGACTCTGGAAGAAAAGAAAACAGAATGGAAAGATTTGAAAAATTTGCAGCCTTGCCAAGAATGAAAATGAAAAAATTGTGTCAGGATTCAACTACCCAACTGCTTGCTAAAGAGTGTATTGTGTATAAAAGGGAGCCAATTTTAAATCATCAAGCCAATTAGGAAGAGGCCTTGAGGGTATCTCCAAAATCAAAGCTGTTCTTTGCATTGTAGGCTCAGAGACCTTCCAAGGCAGAATTCTTTTAAGAAAAGTCTGATGTTTCTAAGGGCTCCCTCCCCAGGGATATTTCTGTTTTTATCTGACAAGGAACACCTTACCTGCAGTCATATTTCAAGTGAAGCCAGGGCAATCCGTATACTAGCAGACTAGCTATAGGATCTTGGTGATATCCATCAAGAGTGTAGAGGAGTTTTAGAAGGCAAAATTTTGGCATAGAGTTAGAGCCACTGAGGCAAACCTCCCACTGGGAAATACCTACCAGAATCATGGGACTTGCTATGGTTTAGACATAAAATTTTCCCCAAAAATCTCATGTGTTCAGAGGTAGAGCTTTCAGAAGGTGACTGGATAATTGGGATTCTATGCCAATAGGTTAATCAATTAATGACTTCATAGCTGAATATTTTGTTGGGAGGTGGGGCCTCATTGGAGAAGGTGGATCACTAAGGGTAAGCATTCAGAGGGTCTATCTCTCTGTCTCTCTCTCCTCTCACCCTCTCTGGTCCTTCTCACTCTTTCTGCTTCCTGGCTTATGTGGCTTGAGCTGTTTTTCCTTCCCATGCTCTTCTGCTGTATCATTTCTTCCCTGGAGACAGCCAGTCATGGACTGAACCATCTGAAACTGTGAGCTAAATATACCTATCCTCTTTTAAGTTGCAATAGTCAGATATTCTGTCTCAGTGATGAGAAGGCTGAATAATCCAGAAAAGTGATACTAGAAAAATGGGGATATTGCTCTGGTTTTACCAGACCTTGTGGTTTAGAACTTTGTAGAAATGATTTTTGAGAAGAGTTTGTAAAGGTTTGAATATTTGGACTAAAATGGCTTAGAATACTGTCAGCAGAAATTGATGGGAAATACTGCCTAAAGTTTGAGGACCAGAAATCTAATAGGAATGGAAACAATAAAGTCCAGGCTCATGAAGTTTCAGAGAGGAAGGAGAAATCTTTTGGAACATGGACTAGAGGATATGCATATTACCTTCTGGCAAAGAATTTGTCTGCATTTTGCCCGTATCATAAGACATTATATAAGGCTCAATTTAAGACATTCCTGCCTGCTTGAACTACTGCTGGTATACTCATGACAGTCCTATCCCAGGACTTGTGCCTCTGGTGATACAAATAGATCTAATCACTTTTATCTGTATTTTTACTGATAAAATTAATTTTAAAAACTCCCCAATGGGACAGTCATACATGTACCACTGGTGGTTCAACCCAGCAGAAACATGTTAAAGTTTGCATTTTAATCTGGTGGAAAAAATTTTAAGGTGTCCCTACATTCAGGTGATGGCATGGTACTTCTGGGTGATTTTACCAGATCTACAATGAGAATTGGGAGCACAAAGGAAAGCGGAGAGGTGCACAGCAATTATAATTTTTCCAGAAAATAAGTGCATGTAAAGTTGGGACCAAGGATAATATGGTTGCTTATTAAAAATAAACCAATTACTTTGACAAGGGACAATAATAAAGATGCCTTGAGGGCATCTCAGAAGTCCCCAGACCTTACCCATCACAGACCCAAGTGTAGAAACAAGTAAATTCTTATCTCACATTGTATCTTGAAATTCTGTAACTTGTTTTAAACTTATAGGGGCTCACAACCTGAAAAATGTTGAGGGTTGATGACATAAATTAAGACCATGAGACTTCTGGGGAAGAGAATTAATGCATTTTACATTGGGAGGAGGAAGTGAGCCGGGGGGAGGGGGACAGTCAGAGGGACAATGCTATGGTTTGGATACAGATGATGTTCATAGGGTTCACGTGTTGGATTCATGGTCCTCTACAGGCAGTATTGTGTATTGTTGTGGCTGTTTCACAAGACTAGAGGCCACTGATAGATATAGATAAAGATATAGATAAAGATATATCAATGTTTTAAGTAGCAAAAAGGAAACCATGTATGTTATGACTTAATTTATGGCTGTGAATGATTATATCATAATGACATGACATTTTATTTCACTTTTCCTATAAATAAATGATCTAAACTGAATTCATTTCTCTTTGAGGATTCATCTTGGATTGTTTCAACCAAAAATATCACTCTTCATCCTTTGAAATATAAGATTATTGCAAATGCTCCCATTCAGTTAAAATATCCATTGTATGTATAAATGCCTTTGCTTCATCCATAGATCATTGGTAAAGGAGAACAGGATTCAGGAAGTCTTAATAGACTTGCATACTTTACAAATATTTTCTATGTGCATCTATTTGCACAATATAGAGATGCAACAATTATTTTAATAAGTGGTTCAATTTATTTGTAAAAATATAACATTAGTGACTTTATAACTATGTATAGCTTTACATTTTCTTATTTTTAATTTTGAATGTGCCTTAGCAATGCCAAATCACTGAGATAAATTAATGAAATATATTTTGTCAAATCAAGTGTTTGGATTTGGATCTCTCTCTCTCTCTCTCTCTCTCTCTCTATATATATATAAAAACACTTCCTTTCTAAATGCTGATGTTGAAAAAGTCAGTGTTTCAAAATATTAAAATATAACTACTCCCTTGTATTTAATATTTTTCTGTATATAGTAAATATTTATTCATACATAATACTTACTCTTTTAAATTTTAATTTTATTTGTACAATTTAGATATATATAATAATTGCATTCATTATAGAAAATTTGTACCTTTACATGATTCCTCTTTTTTCCCATTCTCCCCCTTCTCTTTAACTCCTCTTACCCATTTATATTGTGAAGATGTCTTTTTCTTCCTAATTAGCATATTTTCTGACACTAGTGTTTCGCTTTTTTTTGTTGTTGTTTGGTACTGGGAATCGAACTCAGGTCCTTGTGGTTACAAGGCAGGCAGCGGAACCACTGAGCTAAATCCCCATCTCTTAGCTTTTATCTCTTCATTGAGGTAGATTTGATACGAAAGGAACTGGAGTTACATAACCTGTGCAATTCTTTGTATATCAATACTCCCCAGGAAATTACCACAAAAATCAGAATACTGAATGTATCTATTGACTCCAAAATTTTATTAACCTTTCTTTCCTACCTCACCCTATCCTACATCATTCCCAAACAGAAATACGATTGTCATTAGAGTATGAAATTCATCAAAATTTACATAAGTGAAAATTATATGGTATGCATTCTGTGTTGTTAGGCACTTTACTCGGTATAATTAATTTGTATGTATCCATGCAATTATCAATATTTCATGATTTCATTGTCATTGTATTACTTTTGAACCAGAAGTAGTTTTTACAAACATCTCTTGAGATATGGGTTGTTTTATTTTCTTAACAGTGGCTTTTGAAGAGCAAAATTTTCAATATTTATGAAGTTCATTTTATCAATTCTTTGTGCATGGTGCTTTTGGTATTATAAAAAGTTCATTTTCTAATCTATAATCATGAAAACTTTCTTGTATGTGTTTTCCAAAATCTTTTATGGATGTATGTTTTACATTTACTTTATTTCCATGACCCACATTAAGTCAGTGATTATACATATGTCACATAAAATGAAACTGTTGCATGGGTATATTTTACTCTCTGTGTGTGTGTGTGTGTGTGTGTGTGTAATTGTTGGAACTAAATTTTGTGAACAGATTGTTCTTTCTGTATTTAAATGCGTTTGAGCTTTTGTCAAAATCAGTGGTCAAATATACTTATCTTTTTGTAAACATTACATTCAATTTCATGACGAATTACCCACATTTATACGAATAGATATTGTAAGTTTATTACTTGGATGATATCAGATACTGTTAGCTTTACACTTTTTACTTCTTTTTCAATGTTGCTTAAGCCAATCAAGGTCCTTTAACATTTCTACGTGAGCTTTAGAATCATCTTGATAATTTCTGCTGAAAATCACTTACCATTTTAATTAGGAAAGTTTGATATACAGACCTATTTTCAGAGACATGTTATATAGTTCTATTTTCTCACTCAGAAAGTAATATACTTCTACATATATTCGGGTCTCCTTTGATTTGTCTCAGTACTAATTGTACTTTTCATAGCACAGATTTTTATGAGTTTATATCTTTTGCCAGATTTGTGAATAGTATTTAGTGTTGTTTCTTACTATTGTAAATGGTGTTTTACTTCATTTTCTAATTATGTCTGTATATTTGTTTTCTCCAAATCTGTTGAAGTCATTTTTTAGATCTAATAGTGAATTTGTGAATTTCTACAGATATTTTGAAGAAAATAATTTTTTTTTCTACAAATACAAACCAATCTTGTCAGATTTCTTAAATCTCAGTGATTATTTCTTCTTTTTGCCTCCTTGTACTTTATAAATTCTGCTAGAAATGATGTTGAATGGAAATGTAGATGGTGGACATTCTTCTTAGTTTTCTAAGCCTGGAGAGTATACACAGAGCTTTTTATAGTTAGAAGCGATATTAATAATAGGATTTGTATTAATATTCTTTACTAATCCAAGAAATTCTTTTCTTCTATTTTTAATTTTTTGCAACCTTTTTTAAAAGGTAAATATTGGCTTTTTCCAAATGCTTTATCTTTAAAGGACCCCAAAGGTTAATATTTAATTTTGTTATTTAGCCATCTACATTTTTTTTTTTTTTTCAAAACTGGGTACCTTAACCCAGGGCCTTGTGCTTCATGTGCCTTACCACTGAGCAGCATTCCCAGACAGTTTTATTTTTTATTTTGAGACATTTTTTCACTAAATTGCTAGAGGCTGCCTTTTGCAGTCTCCTGCTTCAACTTCTCAAGTAGGTAGGATTACAGGTATGTGCCACCACAGCAGGCCCTGAAATATGCCGATTATTTTTCTGGTGGTACTAAGGATTGAACCCAGTATCCTCACACTGAGTACCACTCCAACCTTCTATATTTTTAACACAGGTTCTCAATAAGTTGTCCAGGTGGAACTCCAAGCTGGAATTCATAGGCTAATAAATACAAGTGTGTGCCACCATGCCGCCCTTACAGTAGTTTTTAATGTTAAAACAATTTTTTACTCCTACAAAAAGGCCCCTGTAGGATTTAGCCCTAAAATGTCCCCCCAAAGCCTCCTGTGTTCAGAAGTGAGGCTTTCAGTAGATGATGGATCTCTGGCGTTTTTGTTCTTTCTGCCTCTTGGTTGCTATGGGTTGAGCCGCTTTCCTGCCCATCTTCTATGCCATTTCTTTCTTAGAGCACCTGATCACAGACTGAAGTCCAAATCCATTACCAAACAAACCTATCCTCCATAAATTGTGTATATCAGCATCTTGCTCCAGTGACCAGGAGGTGACTAATACATTCTCATGATCATAATTTGTTTGTTTGCTTCTCTTGTAAAATTTTTGTCAGATTTTGTATCAGGGAAAAGAAACCTTGTTTTTTTTTTACATATTTCTTTTCATCCCCTTTCCCTCCCTCCCTTTCCCTTCTGTTCACCTCTTGATCCCTTTCCTTTTTTAAATTTTGCACATGTATGTAGTACATAATGTTTACATTCCTTGTGTGCAGTTGGTACATGGACCTAACACATCTTAAGTACTTCAGGAAAAAGAAAATCTCTTAAAATGATTTTCGAAATATTCCACCATCTTTACATTAATAAGAAAATTTATGTATAATTTATAATAATGATTTTATAAATATTTAGGAGAATTTATCAATCAAATTTTTGGTGCATAGCATTTCTTTATGAGGCAGTTTTGAACTAAAACAATGCATTTTTTTTAGTATATATACAACTATTATTTCTTCCTTTTTGAGTGAATTTTACTAGCTTTCATGTCTGTTAAGTTATTTTTCTAATCTGGTTGTCAAATATCATGTAATAAAGTGTTCCAAAATATTCTTGTATTATTCTTTTAGTATATGAAAAATCTATGGGATTTTTGCTCTTTCATGAAATTAGGTTAAACATATCTATCATATCTACTCAAACTACAATCATTTCTTTATGGTGAAAATATTTCCACTAAGTATTATTTCAGCAGAATCTCAAAATTTTTGGTGTATTTCTTTCATTCTATTCTACTTAAAATGCTCCCTAATTCCCTTTTTGAATTTCTATTTACTCCACACATTATTTAAAAATTATTTTATTTCCAAAAATTTGTTGATTTTGTGAACTATTTGAAAACTTATCTAGCTTAATTCAATTTTGACTAAAGAACAACATTTGTGTAACTTGAATCTTTTTTGATTTTTATGACCTCAAATATATCTTATCCAAGATAAAAGTTTCAAAAAAATATCAGAAACAAGCTAAAAGTTTCAGGTACACCTAAAAAGTGTATGTATTATGCTTCATTTAGATGGATTTTTCAGTAAATAACCATTAAATCAAATTGGTTGACAATTTTTCAAAGCCATCAATATCATAATTATTTTCTTCTTATTTATTTTATTATTATTCAGGGAACTATACTAACCATACTCATTCAGTTATGGAGGTTTACTATTGTTCTATGTATTTCTTTCAATTTTCTCTTAAGTTTGTTGAATCTGTTATTAGGTGTGTGAATAATGAAGAATGTTGTATCCTGTTGATGAATTTTTCTTTATGAAACCCTTTTAATTAATATTTAAGTTGTTTATATTTCATGTGATTATTGATTAATTAAAATAATTTATCATCTTGCTATTTTCACTTTGACCTTTCTGTTGTTTGGAAATGAGATGACACATAGAAACAATGTGTACCATCTACAATTCCATCATCTAACAAAAACTACTTCTATTGGTTAGGTACAGCCATTGCCTTCCTTGAGTTTATGTCTATATAGGAAAAACATATTTCATTTCTAGAATACAGTTCTCAGCCTTGTAGTTTTTACAGTCTTTTAAATATCTTAATTGTGGTAAATTAATTTAAAATATCATTAAATGAAATCATATTTTCATTCTTTGTATATGGTGTAACACAAGTATAAAATACTATACATTCTTGAAAGTTTACACAGCTTTTAAATGATGGCCATATTTTCATCAATATAAAAAATTCTATAAATTATTCATCTACATAATTTATAACTATCATATTGCCTTATTTCTTAGGATATATTCATGAATATTAAATTAATATTTAAATCTTTAAACTTTCTAAATTGCTCAGTTTTCATTGATTAAAATATGTAGAAAGATTTTGAGCATTTTGGGAGATAAAAATATCCCATTGTCTACATTTGTTTCTATTTTTTGTGTTGTCATTCTTATGTATATTTACTGAGAATTTTTTCTTTTGTAAATATTTACCTGTGATATTTTAACATATTTTTCTAGCACCAAAGTGCATCTTACTGATTTGCTAGGGCATTTTGAGTGTATGTTTGCTACAATATTTATTACTTTTCCATTCTTTTTATTTTTCTAATTTTATTGTTGATTAAGTGCTTTAGGGAATAATATACTTTTTAAATAATTTAGCCTATTATCTCTACATCTGGATATATTTTTCTAAGCCAAAGAATTTTTAACACGTTTTTGTTTGTCTGTATTTTTTAATTGTGGAAATTCATTTTGCACAAAAAGTTAGATTGAAATTAATTTTATTGTTTGATGGCAAATAAGGAGTAAATACATCTACTTTTCATATTTTCCTAATATTAACTTTTTTTTAAACAAAAAGTTGCTGTTTACATCCAGAGTTTACATTTTGATGGAAAAGAAATGTGAAGACATACTGATTTGTCTGGCAATTCTTAGACAAATATTTTATATTTTCTTATTTATAATTCCATAGTAATGCAAAACAGAAGCAGACTGCTCCCTCCTGGGCCACATGCTTTATCAATTACATTACAGGTCTTTCACCATTGATGGCTTATTCCTACCTACAGTCCTCAGAGTAACATAATCAACTGCAAAATTGTTGTTAACTTTGACTTTACTTGAGGCTTAAGAGTAAGGCTTCATGGGGAAAAAAAAAAAACAGAGCTTATTTTTAATACTGAATTTAACTTTAAGCCCAGGTGAAAAGATAGGAGAGGAAGTCACTGCCCTGAATACAGAAAAAACAAAAAGTTAAATTATGCCTGACCTCGCATTTCTGAGACTGCCAGGGGAGGCTAATTACTTTCTAACCTGATCCACCTCAGAGTCAAGAATAGGGATCAGCATTCTTGTTGTGCTCCACAGTCCCTTGACAACACTGATCTTGTACTTATTTGTAATTTTCAGATTCCTCTCCAATGTATGGCTTATCATTTTTTTGACTATTTCATTAAGTAGCAGCCTTTCATAGCACCCTGCTTGCAGCACAACATTCATTCTAGAATTCGAACTCTGCTCTTACCTTTTATCACTATTCAGCTCCCACCTTCTGGGCCCTGAGCAACTTTACTGTGGTAGAGATGACCTACCTAAAACCAAACCCTGGATTTACTACCTTTCTCCAAGGACTGACCCTCTATGGCCATATTTTGAATACTGAAAAAAACCTAGATTCAATATAAGTATAGGGTTACAAGTTGGTTTATTTTCCCCATATCTTAACCTGTAAACTGTTACCTGTCTCTCTTCTCATTTGTAGTGGAAGAGACCGAACCCAGGGCCTTGCACAAGGCAGGCAAGTCCTGTAACCACTGAGGAAAGTCCCCACACCCTCACAGTCTTCTTGGGAAATCTTTCTAGCTTATTTTTCACAGTCACTGGAACCCCCTTTTATTCAGCTGCATTCTGCTCTCCTTTTGACTGGATTCTCTGCTTCTCCAGCACCCTGGAGCCACTTCTTTTTCCATTCTGCACTCCAAAGGGCCTGGACCAGTGCTGAAGGCTGGAGTTGTCTCTTCTGGTCCTGGATGAGGAAGCAGTGCAGCCCAGGGGTCTGATTCTTCCTTAAGGCTCTGTCTCTAACATCAACAGAGCCTGTCCTGAGCATCATCAGCCCATTTCCTCGGGCAAACACAGCGTGCACCCCTGTGATGATCACCCAAACCTCACTGAAGCTGTATCAAGGCCACACCCAGCCTCACTCCGTTATTCACTGCTGATGATTGCTCTTCCGATCATGTGGCAGAATGTACCACAAGGACGTTATTATCTTTTAACATCCCCAGGCGCAGTGATGCTATCCTTTAACGTCTTTTCTCCTATCCACAGAAGAATAAGATTCTGCAGGCCTGCTGCGAACCATCTCCTGCCCAGTAGGCCTTTTCTACTTTGCTTTATGGATAATCTATGCGGGAATGGGAATCATATTTCTGTCAATGATGTGAAATAGCCTGCAGTTCATGTGTTAAAATTGAAATATGGAAAATAAAGTACACTGAATATACAGCTCACAGTAATCTTTCTCTGCTCGTAGTTACCTACCCTTGAATTCACAGTTTAGGATTCTATCTGCATTACCCCATTCATTTCTCCTAAATGGTTGCCAGAGCAGTGTAATTTTGGAAATGAAATGAAGCAAGGAGGTGCAGAGGTTTGGTTAAGTCACACACAGGGCTGCTCCAGGGGACAGCAGTGCTGCCTCAGGACCTGGCCATCCCCAGCAGCAAGCTGCTCTCCATTGACGGTCGATTGTCAGGTGTTTTCTCTGATACACCCCACCATGAGTCACACTTAATGTTAGTTCCTACAAGAAAATATTGCACCTTTATTCGTTTCCACATATGTATGGTGTTTTCATTCATGCATACTTCAGTACAATGGTAAATGGGAGCAAACAGGCATGTTCTGCTCACCGAAGTCCAGACTCAGAATTCAAGGGGCTGTCCTTTAATTTATATTTATAAAACTAAATTCACAGAGAAAATACAGTTTCAGTTTTACATATGTTTTAATTTTTTTAATAAAATGGAGTACTACTCAGTCATAAAAAAAATAGAAACTAGAGACATAGCTAAATGGATGCATATTGAGGACATACTCTTAAGTGAAATAAATAGGGCACATATGTGCAAATACCAAATCGTTTTCTCTAGTGTGAGAAACTGAAAGTGTAAATAGAATTAAAAGGATTACAATGAATAATTGATAATTTTAAATAGGAAGAAAAGGTCCAAAGAGGTAGGTGAAGAAGGAGGGGAAGAGGAAAGGTAAGAAGGGAAAGGAAAAATTATGAGCAAAGAAAAAATGGAAACAAAATTTTTGTAAATAGGGAAGGGAGGGTGGGGGGGACACAGGTAATGGGAAAAAAATAAGAACCAAGCTACATCACGTACAGGTATAAGCACCCAATGATAAATGTAAACATGTTGTATACTTAAAATGTACCAATAAAAAAATTTATGCAAAAAAATAATTTCACAGATTCACCAGTTATTTAAGATTACTTATAAATTTAAAACATAGTCTAATAAATCATACTATGCTAAGTTAATACATATGAATAGATACCCATTAATGTCGTTGTGTGGCTTTATTTTTAATTTGACTTATTTATGAAATTAGGTAATGGTTTTCTCATTCTATTTACAGTACACTTCAAAACTAACCTATTTTGGGTCAACTAAGATAGTGACTTCCAGGTTCTGGTCTGAGCTTCATCATCAACCAGTGGATAGTTGAGTGATCACAAAAACCTCAAGTGTTTTCAAAACAAAAGGAGAGAATTACTCTCCATGGTTTCTGAGGTCCCATTCATATTTAATGTTCCATGTTTATATCTTCTTAAATGTTCTCTGTTACACTGCAATCAAACCACAAAACATTTTTGCAAGGAATATAGTAAGAATGATATTCTTGGCACCTTGTTCAAATCTATGGAATAACTAGCTAAATTCTAGGAAGTTAGATTATACATAAATATTTATTTTATTTTAGTCTCAAAGACTCCAAGTTTCTCTGATATTTGATGCTGCTATAGTGCTAAAAACTCACATAAATAATTGACTGTATCCTGCATTATTTAAAAGAGCAGTTTCCTGTTTTACTTAAGAACATATGACACACATTACTTAAGCACCAGTAGGAAATATCTGTCGAGTTACTGATAAAATAAATGTTTCCTCTAAAATAATTTCAATATAAAACTATCACTTATTTTTATAGACTAATAAATTTTTAGTATTTAATATTAAAAAGCTTTAAAATAAAAATAATATTTACAATATTTTTATAATTCAGTACGCAAACACTTTCTGGAAGACAATAGCATGATGTGATAACAAGTATTGGTGAAAGACATATTCAAAGTGTAATATAGATAATAAATTTCAATATAAGAAGATTTATTTTAAATATAGAAATACCATTTGACCCAGGAATTCTACTACTGGCTGTATATCTAACATTAAGGTTGTCATTTGCAACAATGTGGATTATCTGGGTGATATATAGTCCCATTGAAAAATACAGTGAAGGTTTAAATTTAACAAATATTTATTAAATAAATGACATATTGTAATTAATCCCCATCAAAATACTCCCTGTGATTTCAAAGAAACTTATCCTATTGTTCTTACCACTTTCTGGAAGAGTTCTGGAAATTCTCCTTTCTGACAGTCTTTAGATGTGTTTTAATGGCTTTCTCAATGTCTTGAATCAGTTCAAAATATTCACCTTTCATGGATATTTTGACTTTGAGCAAGAGCCAGAAGTCATATGGTGCCAGATGCTGTGAATAAGGTGGATGAGGACACCCTGTAATGTTTTAATTTGACAGAAATTGTTGTAAATGTGTGGAATCAATTCAGGACATTGAAGCAGCCACAGCAATGCTGCTAAAGACACAAAAGAGGACATTCAGTACTGCTTCACCAGACTCAAGAATAAAGGGATCTGTATGTTGGAAGGGAAGGGATTGATTTTGAGGGGGATTAGTGCCAATATGTTTTTCATTTAATAAGTATTTTTAACTTAAACAATCAAGTTGAAAGTCATTTTAAATTGACAATTTGCTAAAGAAGAATTTTTCTCATACTACACAAAGTGAAAAAAACAGGATAAACTAATGTGTCTAAAATATTATTAAAATTTATCATTTATTTACAAGTTCATTATATGATTTTGGTGTGAAATAAAGTAATAATTCATTGTGAGAAGCAAACAACAGGAATATTAGTGTTTTGAATATGTACAAAGAAAGAATTTCAGTTAATTTTGCACACAAAAGAGTATTTTATGTTACACTTTGGTTAGAAATATTAACTACCTAAATTCATTCATCTTTTTAAGGCAAAATTAACAGAACACAAGTGGAAGAGAAAGGACAGTGGAGAGAATCAGCCAAGTGTCCCGATGTAGCAATCCAAAGGTTGTTCAAATTTCAGAGCTGAAATGTCATATAAATTATCATCCTGGATACAGGGGTTGAAATGTTGTATTGGATAAATTGAGATATACAACAAATGTGATTATTAATTTAATTTAATTTTATTTTTATTTTTTATTTTTGGTACCGGGGATCGAACTCAGGACATTGGGCTTGAGAGGCAGGCACCAGAAACACTGAGCTAAATCCCCGGCCCTGTGATTATTAATTTTAAAGAAACTTGAAATCAATATGAATTGAGATATGTAGTGTATATTGACAATGGTGAATGTAATGATGACGGCTCATATTATTTAGCATTCATAGTGAATGCACTGAAAAAAAGGAGATTGTTTGATTTTTATTTTCTTCCCCAAGTATATTTGAATGATTGCCAAAAAATTCAAATTTCAGCTTTTTAAGTGCACTTTTCATTTTTTGTGCATGTCTTTGTTATGGTTCTGCCCTGAGGTGTCCCAAAACACCTCAAGTATCTGGAAGATGACCACATCCTGGGGGGACTACATTCATCAATGGCTTCATCAACTAATGAGTTCAGTAGCTAAATGTGCTCTTAGGAGATTGTCTTAGCTACTTTTCTCTCATTGCTGAGATAAAATACCCAACACCTAAAGTTAAAAGGGAAAAGGTTTATCTAGCTCACAATCTGTAGAGGTGTTAGTCGATAGTAGGCTGGCTCCGAGGCAGAGTGGCACATGGCAGAGGGGCATCAGAGAGGAGAATCAGTTCATGGCAGGCAGAAGACAGCAAAAAAAATAAGGGAAATTTAACATATTCTGCTCCTTTTATCTTAACCAGGGTGTTGCCAAACCAATTTGTGTACTGGTTTAGTATTCACAACACCCTTAATCCCAGCATCACACACTCTAGATCCAGCCATTTCTGACAAAGCCCTATGACCGCATGAGGTAGATCACTGGTGGAGGGATGTTGAAAAGTACATCTGCCTTCCTGGCCCTCTCTTTGCTCTCTGCTTCCTGACTTCCAGGATATGAGCAGCTTTCTTCTTTCTGGCCCTTCAACTATGTGGTTTCTGTGTTGGAGTAGGTTTACCATGGACTGACACTTCTGAAACTGTGAGCCAAAATAAACCTCTCCTCCTTTAACTTGTGGGTATCAGGTATTCATCTGTGACAAGAAAGTAATTAACATAGTCTGTATAGAATAGCACCCTGAGCAACTGCTTACTGTCCTTTATTTCAAGAGTGAATATGGTTTTTCCTCCTGAAAATATTACCTTCGTTTTCTCTGAGATGATTTTCCTTTTGTGATCTCAGAAAACAATAATTGTGTTAACTACATGGGAGAAAATTCCTCTTAATTTAAAAGAGGGAAAAGAAAAGGAAATACTGTATTGTCTCTCTGGTGTGAGAAACTGAAAGCAAAAATAAGGACCAAAAAGAAATAAATATTGTGAAATAGGAAGACATTCTTCAAAATTATACAGAATATGAGATACTTTGTCCATACTTAAAATGTTTCACGCAAAAAAGGTATAGTATTTTTAGGAAATGAACCAAGAGATTAGCAAATGAAAATATATTCTTTTAAGATCACTAAGTGTATTTACCATAGTTATTCTCTAATGACTTCTGTCATGAAAAAATATTTTTTCGTAGAATGGCTTTAATATTTTGCTTATTAATATCTACTTGTAATACATTAAAATAGAAAAAAATTTAAATGTAAAAAATGAAAATAATCTAGGAGCTAATAATATTTGTAATTTATGACCTTGTAATTGGGTAAAGCAACTAACTTTTACATATGTAAAACAATTTGATCTTTATTGAATGCTTCATTATGTTTGATGTTTAAAAAATATCTCATAAATCACATACAAATTAATTCTAAATATTATTTTTTGTAAATACTAAAATTGATTTAAATAAATTTAATCCAAAATTTGTAAGATTTTTGTACTCCATTGGGTGATTGCTTAGGAGAATAGAATTTATTGCATATGTGGCTTTTTTATTTTGGAATATAACATGGATGGTACTTTTTGATAACAGGTTTAAATGTCAGTTTCTTAAACTTCTTTTTAAAATGGGAAGATATAAGGTGAGAGAAAAATATAAATCTATCCTGAAATATTTTAGGAGAATCATTAATTGCTAATTTAGATCTACCAAACACATTAAGAAAACAGTGCTATGGAAAATAAAAGTTCACCCATCAAATTGGTTACACTGTATACTAAAAGAGTCACATTTTAATAAAATCATTAACTAATATAAATCTGAATTTTTTTTCTTAAAAGAAAAGAAAAAGAAAATAAAAGTGCTGGTTCTTTCTTGCCTGTGAAACTATAAGATGGATTTAATAATAGGTACATTCTAAAAAGTGTTACATTTCTATTTATATCTGAAATGAATGTATTTTCCAAAATGTTAAAGCAATATGTATATATATATATGTCGTGTCATTTCTAGTTCTGATGGAATTTTCTGTAAAAATATTTATGTAAATTATTTATGAATACCAAAACACTTAACATTCAACAAAGCCATTTAATTGCACACTATTTTCAACATAACTCCCCCAAAGGAGCATTTACATATATAAACAAAATGTTTACTTAATTTCTATTTTAATTAATACAAAAATTTTGGTGCTGTCTTTAAACTGGTGAATATACAGTATAGTTTCTAACTTCTTCAGCTTTATTGAATACATTCAAAATTAAAACCAAACTGGTAGCATTCCCAGCACTTGGAAGACTGAGGCAGGAGGCTTGCTGTGGGTCTGAGGCCTGGGTTATATAGTGATTTCCAGGCCAGACTAGAATACATAGCAAGACCCTGTTAAAATAAAAAAAAGTAGTAAAGTATGAGAACAGTTAATACTTTAATGTCTATTTTTCTAAATTATTCTTTGAAGATTTTTCATTGGTCTTTCTGTGAAATTTCCTTTGTTTTAATTCTCCATCTGTGCTTTTCATTTTTAAAAATTTACTTCAATCAATTTATATTTTGAAATTCATGTAATTGAACCTACACACAATATAAAGTGAAATAATTCATTAAGATTCATTGTGAATGTAGTGATACCAACACATAGATATATGAAAGGAAACATTTGATTTTTAAAATCTCACTTCTTTTTCTATATGGTGATTTTTGATTTACCAAAGTAATAGTTCCTTGACCACTTTATGGCATACAATATTTAAACCTGAGAAGTTTCAATAATCTCTGAATGTCTATCAACAAACTGGACTGGAAATCGGGAAATTCATGCCCTCCTAACCCATTTGGTGAGCTAATAATCTCAGCCAGACCTCTCTGTCAGCTCTGTTTTACTCTAGTCACTTTACACACGGGATTCTGACTCATTGTGAAAGGTATAAAACTTAAATTCATTTCTTCTCTGCTGCTGAACATTAGGAATTGTGGCCTATTCCTCATGGCCACTTATTTGCCATGAAGATTAGTGCAGATCAGAATTGTGGGGTTGAAGTAATACTCTACTGATTTGATTTAAGTACATGTATAGAAAGAAATCATTTCAATAGATTTCATCCGGAATTTCTCTGATAACTTATGTTAGGTGGAAAGGCCCACTGTGAATGTGAGATGCAAGTGTCCCTTGTGTGATGTGGCTGTGATATTGGTGTATTTGCAAGTACACAAGCAAGTTTCAGGGGAACTAGAAGGCCATTTGTATGATAGACAAGGGCCCTAATGTGTTCTCTTGGTCTTTCCAGCTCTTTTAGTAATAACTTACAATGAAAAAATACTTGTTATTAACTAAAATCTGAAGAAATAATCAAGGAAGGAGAAAAGAAAAGATTTTATGTTTAACTGAAAAGCCTATTAAGTGGCAAGGCCAGATGCTATAGATTAAACACATGGCTACCCTAACACAACAATTCTCCTCATTAAAGTATCTTTTCTTTTTTGAAGTCTTTTGGCAGTGCTTCTCAAAAACTCCTTGATATCAAAAATTTTGAATAAATAATCCTTTTACTGATTTTATTCTTGTAACTTATTTAGGTAACTGTCAGAGATGGAAGAATTCCAGGTTAGAACCAAGATATCTTTCTGTTAATTGATAGAAGAGCCTGTTTTCATTAGGGTTATTTGTTTGTGGTCCTTTTCAGTATCAAGCAGTGTTAAGATACTTCATTTTCTCCAAGAAATTGAAGATCATTGATAGTAGCAATTAAGATTTAGATCACACTTCCTCTTTGGCTTATTTAAGGTCTTCAATTTATGATGTATTTACTAAAATTATTCTTTTTTTTAGTTCACTAATTACCAAGAACTGCTAGGCTGGCAGAGCTGGACTGAGATAGAAAGATTGTGTTTAGTGGCAAGAAACAAACCAGGCAAGAAAAAGCTGGATTTTTTTTCTACAGCAGGTGTTGTTTAATTTAGTTCTCTGGGGCTTCCAGAAAGTCATCCCTGTTCTTGGTGGTTGGAAAGATTATCTTTCTGGAAACAAAAGAGAGAAGGAAGGAAATTTCACCTCTACTTTTATAACCTTCCTAACGAAAAGTGACCCAGATTTTCCTAGTTATCTGACTTTGCTTGATTATGTGGCTTGTAAATTGACGATTTGATCTAAGCCTCCTTGATTTGATGGATGCATACTATTGATTATATTCAAAATATATCTGGGAGTCCTAAGCATTAATTCACATGAGGAAGAATAGTATAAAAAATAGAATCATTAAGTAGATCCATATATTGTTTGGAGAAGCAGACTGGCAATTTCTTTCTTTAAAGAGGAGGTGGTATAGAAATTTTTATCATTCTAGTTACATTATTATTTTACAATGCTATTTGTGGGAAAAGCTGGGCAAGTAAAATTATGTAAAACTGAAAAATCAAGAAAGAGAAGCATAACCACATTATTTAAAGTTGTAGGATGACCACAATATAAGTAAAACTACAAATAGTCAAATGAAGCGGATAGGGATAGCAGGGAAGAACTAAGACTTATAAACTGTACCATAATTTTCATTGACTTGTTCATGCACTTTCACCAATGTCACATTATCTTCATTATTACAGTTTCATAAAATCTTGAGTCGCACTCTTGTGAAACTTTTAAGTTTATTATTTTATGGCATTTTTATCTTAGCATATAAACATTAAATTCACTTTACTGATATAAAGAAAACTACTTACTGGGATTTGGCATGGAATTGCATTCGATCTGCAGGTCAAGTTGGGAAGAACATCTTGGGAATTATGGGTCTCCCGATTTATGAATATGTGATTGTAATTAAATATAGTTTAGAGCTTTCATCAGTGTTCTACAGTTTTATGCTTCTAGAAACTGTATACAGTTTGTTAGATTTATGCTTACTTTAGTTTCTTGGTGCTATTGTAAATGAAATTACAAATTTTTATGTAAAACTATTTGGATGGCATATACATTGGGTTAGGTATTATGAGATATCTAGAAATGATTTAAATTACAGGAAAATATGCATAGTTTATATGCAAATATTATGCCACTTTTTATATGACGTTTGACTAACCATGTATTTTGTTATCTTCAGGGTCCTAAAACCACTTTGTCATGGACACTAAGGACCAACTATAACCCAATATCACAGTAGGACCTACGTTTAGTCTTTTGAAGAACATCCATACATTTTTCCATAACAACTTTCCTAATTTACACTCACACCCACAATGTTCAAGTGTCCCCTTTCTGCACACCCTTGTCAACACTTGCTATCTCATATCTTTTTGGTCATAGTCATTCTAGCAGGTCTGAGGTGAGACCTCTTTGTTCTATTAATTTATATTTTTTAAAAATTGTTTTTGTTGAACTTTTAGTTTATGTATTTTGTGGCCATTGACAATTTTTCCTTTGAAAAATACTTCTTTATATCACCTGTCTATTTTTAATTGGGTTCTCTGTTTTTTTCTATAAAGTTGTTTGAATTCCTTGTGTACCTTAGAAATTAACTTTTTTTTATATGGATATCTTAGAAAATATTTTCTCCCAGTCTGCAGGTTGTCTCTTTACTTTGTTCATTGTTTTAGAAGAAGTTTTTAGTTTTATATAATTCATTTTTGCTTTTCTTGTCTGCAGTTTGGAGTTCAACACTGAAAAGTCATTTCCAAGACCAACATCATGTAGTTTTTATGTTATGTTTTCTTCTGGTAGTTTCACATTTTCTTGTAGCAGTTTTACAACTTGAGTTCTTACCCTTTTTAAAGTATTTTTAAGTATTTTTACCTATTTTGAGGTAATTTTTACATGTGGTATGTATTAGGAGTCAAATTTCATCCTTCTGAATATAAATATCCAGTTTTTTTAATACCATTTATCATCCTTTTGCTGCCAATTGTGTTTATTGACATTTTGTTAAAAATCAGTGGAACCTTTATTTGTGGGTTCATTTATAGGCTCTTTTGCTCTGCCATTGGTCAAGAGTTTATTATGGCAATACCATGCTATTTGAATTACTACCATTTGCTTGAATATTTTGAAATCAGGTTCTATTTGCCCTAGCTTTGGTCCTTTTATCCATGATTGTCTTTGCTAGTCTGAGCTTTATTTTTCTCTGTACAAATTTTAGGTTGTTTATTCTTTTCATATGAAAAATAGAATTCAAATTTTTACAAGCTATTTAGGTAGCTTTGAGTGTTATGGATATTTTAGTGATATTAATTTTTCCACTTTATGAACACAGGAAAACTTTCCATTTATTTGTTTTTTCTTCAATTTCTGTCATCCATTATTTTCTGCTATTTTTATAAATAGGATTTTTCTTTTTAATTTCTTTTTTGAAAAATCATTCACTTTTAGGATTGAGAGATGATACTAATTTTTGTGTGTGGATTTTGTTCCCTGAAACTTCACAATATTTAGTGGTTTGCAGTGTTTAGGGGGATTTTAAAAGGCTTTTTATATAGATGAAATTATATCATACACAAACAGTGACAATTTCACTTCTTTTCCTGAATATCTTATTTCTCTTGTTTAGTTGTTAGCAAGGAATTCCACTGTTATGTTGAAATATTGGTAAATATAAACCATCTTGTGTTCTGTATATTAAAGGGAATGGAGAAGTAATAAAATTTAAAGTACATGAAAGTGCCAGGTGTTTAAAAATTCTACAAAACCATATGATGTACCTATACTTAGTTGGGACTCATGCAAGGATAGTAGTTGATAGTTTGGGTGGTAATGGAAATCGTGACAGTGGAAAGTACACATGGATGAAGCTGCAATGTCAAGAAATGGGCAACTAAGCTAAGTTTGGAACAGGCATTCCCTGCCAGAAATACTACTGAGAGTAAACCCTCCACATTGGCAGCAGATGTTTAGATAGTATTATTATTTTTTTTATATAACAAAAACTGAAACTCACATTTCTAACAATGATGGTACAGACAGGAGATGAATCAGACACAAAATCAGGAGCCAGTTTACAAGTAACTTATAAGCCACAGTAAGAATTTGATTAAATCCATGTAATACAGAAATCCACTGCAGCAGGAACAATAAAGCTGTACAAAGTGGACTGGAAAACAAAATAGAACTGGGGAGTAGAAAATAAGACCACACAACCTGTCTGATCCAAGCATTTCTTTGAGAAGTAGAAGACATAATGGATTTGAATGTGAATGCTAGGAAAAGGAGTGATAGATTGTTGTTTCAATCAGTGCAATATGAGGGCAACAAGAGTAGTAAGTTGGGTTTGTGACTGCTTTAAACAATGAGCACCGTGTTGAGAAGTGCAGAGACACAGGTGGCTGCATCACTAGAGGAGCAGGCCAGGGAGAGGCCTCAGAGCAAAGATGGTCATGATCAAAGAGGAGCATCTCTACTGCTGACACATGTGAAATAAACATGGATGAGGAAGCACTGCAGAACGCTAGGGCAAAGAAATGAGACATAGGGCAGAAATGGTAATTATAAATGAGCACAGTTTAGATATCTGTGAAAGTAATATAAAGATCAGAAATAAAAGAACTAACACAATTTACATACTAAAAATCCAAAGATAAAGTGACTGTTGCCAAGCTGGAATAAATATTTTCAAGTTAAAATCAAGGAATATTGAAGCAACTTCAAAATCAAAAGAAAAGAAAACCTGATAAGATGAAATAAAAAGAAAAAAAATTACAGTCATGTCAAAGCCATTGCTTCCCGGCTGACCTAGATTTCCACTAAAAAAATCATCAAGAAATAGTCATGATTCCTATCAAAGAGAGTCACATGGGTCCCTTCTAGACAATGCATTGTAAGGAGCATTTCTACATGAAGACACCTGTGTGACTTTTATTAAATAAATAACTCTCATTTCTTAAAATGACTTCTGAGACATCACATTGTTTCATATCCTTTGTCATTCATTCAGGTAAACGTAATTTTGCTTCTTTATTACAAAAAAAAATATATGCTTGAAATAAATCATTGAAATGTCTTCATTTTCTTACATAGATTATGTGCTATATGATCTAATGAAACAGCTATACTAAAGCCACAAGCCACTTATTAATAAATTTTATTTACAATTCATGATTTGCATTCTTCATATTGTAATTTTTTGCATGTGTGGCCTTTGAAGTACTGAGAAATTCAGATGCATGAGGAATTTACTTATGTCTTTTTAACAATATATTTGACTCAATATATTTAACAATATATATAACAATATATTCTGACTTGGGGTTTAACTTCCTTTTTTAGAGAAGTGTACTTGTATATTTTGATATTAAGCATGTATTTTCCATGTCATCCTTTTTGGGTAGGTACGAAATTTAAGAAAGTCACTTTTGATCTCTACTTTGAGAAATATTTTTTTGAAGGTTGTTTTTCTTCTAAATTTAAATTTCACAAATGATTTGTAAAAAAATGTATTTATCTAAAGTTCCCAAGGTATTATCCATACAAAGCTTTTGCTGAATGAAACAGCTTTCTATAAACCAATGTTAACATAGAACAGATTTTTATCTCAACTCTGAGAAGGATAGAAGACAGATTTTTCTCAGACATACCCTTCAACCCACAAAATCCCCACTGTATAATTTTTGTGGTTTGTTACAAAGGAAGTGATTCACTCTGTCAAGCCTAATGAGTTATTTTCTAGAAGTGACATGCCCCCATCAGCTTGTCAAGCTCAGCATATGTAGGAATTGCTCCTGTTTATCTGTGTGGTCTTACGTACATTAGGAAAATTATGACCATGCAGATAAATTGTGCTTTTCAATAGTCAAAACAGAATAAATGAAATAATGAAATTTTCCTGGAGCAGTATTTCCCTTAGCATATAATTATCATGTTAATGTTCTCATATTAGTTACTACATTTCTTCCTAAAAATGTGACATTTGATGACAGCATTTGAGACTTGAATCTGTCACAGAGTGCCACAGTTTTTTAGGATCAGATACTCACTATGGTAATCCAAATACATCACTTCATAACACTGCTGGTTTTTATTTTCCTGTTATATAATTTTTTATTTCAAGAGAAAAATAAAAATTGTATGTATTCATCATGAACAAAGTGGCAATTTGAAATATTTGTACCTGGTGGAATGACTAATATATGCATTGTCTCACAAAATTATTTTTGCAGTGTACTGAGAATACTTAAGGCTACTCTTAGCAATTTTCAAGAACACAACACTGCTATTACATTTTCTGTTCCATATACAATATTGTACATATGGTTCCAGGTTTGTAAGTGACTCTGTATATAAGTAATACAATTTTATTGTATTCATGTTTTCAGTTGCCTAGTTGTTGAGGACTTCTTGCTTTTACTGGACATAGATAATGCCTTTGGGGCCAACAATTATTGCCATGTCTTCCAGGCCAGCTCTCCCATGTCACCCAGAATTTCATAGCTCTTCAAAGGTTTGAATACAGTAACCTTCCTTCCCCAGCCTCTCTGTTGGTCTTGTACAGCTAATCAATCCTGTGTATGCAGCCCTTCTTATTACCAATATTACTTTAAAATAAGAAATATTCTTGCTATTCATGAGGTGTGTAGACCTGAGTGGATATTCATATTATCTAAATGAGTACCTTAAAGATGGTAATAATGAAAAAAAATACATTAACATTAAGAGTATGTATTATTTCTATGATAAAAATGTGATAAGAATTTATTGCAAAAGGAGTCAATAAAAAATCTACTTGAAACTATGGCAAATAGGAAAGCAAAATAGGGGAGGATAAGATAAATAGAAAAAATAATAAACGTTACCAATTAAGGGTATTTGTAAGGTTGGAAAGGTTTTGAACACATTCATCACAGAGTACTTGTAGCATTCACAAATACTAAGTGATATTATGTCATATATTATATAACTGTCTGAACAGTAGATTCCAGTATCCATCCACTGTTAATTTATACTGTACCACATTATGACTGTGTGCATGCTCACCCATGAAATTAAAAATAAAGGTCTACTAGAATTCTAAGGTTCATTTTTACATTAAATCTCATGGAATTTAAAAAATTCCTGCATCTTGACCGCCACCAGAGGTGAGGAGGTGGGCACCAGCAACACACCCTCCCTGTTGAAATGAAAAGGCACTTAAACAAATCTCAAAACCAGACTTCCAGATCACCTAAAGGAACCCCAAAGGGAAACATGATGGAACAATCTGATACTCAACCACTTGGATGCTCTGAACAAAAGAGGATCTGGAAAAAATGAAATCAGAAACAATTTCTCAGATAACAGTAGAAATTGTGCCCATGGTGCAAGACATGATTAATAAATCTAGAGAGGACACAGATTAAAAAAAAATAGAAGAACTGAAGATCATGATGGAATCCCAACATAGAAAACAAATGGAATCCATAAAACTGATGCAAACAGATTTCCAGGAGATTAAAAACTCTATTGAAAGTTTACACAGCAGAATGAAGCAATGTGAGGACAGAATTTCAGATATAGAAGAAAAGACTGCAATTTGTGACCAGGAAAAGAAAAATTTTGTTAAAATAGTCAGGGACCATGAGAAATCAATCCAGCAGCTATTAGATGATCCCAAGAAGAATAACATAAGACTGATCAGAGTGAATGAAGAAACAGGAGAGAGTGCAGACAACATAAAAAATATGTTCACAGAAGTGATGGCAGAAAACTTCCCAAGCAGGGGAAAAGAACTTGACATACAGATAAGTGAGGCATATAGGACTCGAACTAGTC